>CM044356.1:2525285-2602759 GCA_024294585.1 Vipera latastei
ACTGGGCACTATCTAACAAGATGAAATTCAATGGTGAAAAAAGCAAGATTCTACATTTAGGCAAGAAAAACTAAATGCACAGGTGTAGTATAGGTCACCAGTAGGCAACCTTGGCTCACTTACCATTTTCTTGCCTACCTTAACTTGCGTTTCTAGTCTGTTTTTTAATGGCACTGTTTTTGATAGGCTGGACTGTTTTTTCCCTTTGTGTAAAGACGGATGCAAAAAAAACGAGCTGACTAGTTCTGCTTTCTCCCTCTTGCCACTTTCCCCCACTAATGGACCAATCGTTTCCTTAGCTTTTTTCTTGTTTTTTCACATGTTGAAAGCAGCTTTTTTTTGTTATATAACTTCCTCCAGTATTTAATTGCATATATTCAAAAATGCTGAAACACTGAAAGGGATAGGCTTCTAGCGGGTACATTCTGAGAACAGAACTACCCAGTTGTGAAAGATCCAGCATCCATAACAACCAGAAAATCACCTAGATCAAGCGGGAATAATGGAAGCTCTAATCCAGGGCTTTTCAACCAGTGGTACGGGTACCACCTGTGGTACATTGGGCCCTGGCAGGTGGTACACGGCCATCCTAGAAAAGTGGTAGCAGGGGAGGGGAATGAGCTGAACCGGTGGCAGCACGGCACAAGCCTGAGTGAGAAACGGCTGGAGCTGCAGGGCTGTCAGGGCTCAGCGGAAGCGCCAGGATCAGCGCCAGGCTCCAGCTGGAGCTCGGCGCTGATCCTGGCGCTTCTGAGCCCAGTGGAAGCGCCGATCAGCTGGAATGTTGCAGCATCTCCAGGGACTTGTGATTTACATTCGGATGCTTGGCAAATGATTCATATTTATGATGGTCACAGTGTTCCAGGGTCATGTGAAGTGACCAAAATCTGCTGCAACCACCCAGCAGAGGGGGGGAAAATAAAAACCAAACAACCCCCCCCCCCCGCTGCCAATCCTCAACAGAAATGCTCACAACAATGAAAACCTCGGACAGGAGGAAGAGCGCTGCCGGGCAGGCAGGCAGGTGACTTGCTTGGCTGTGGCTCGGAGGGCACTTTTTTTAATGCCATTGTAACTTCGAACAGTCACTAAGCGAACTGTTGTAAGTCGAGGACTACCTGTACTTCATCACTTTTTCCCTTTTTTTTTGGTCATCAAGTTTTTGACACCTTGCTAATCGATTGGTGGTACTCAGATGTTGCCATATCCTAAAAGTGGTAGAATGGGTGAAAAGGTTGAAAAGCCCTGCTCTAATCTAGGACATCTGAAGGGTGCCAGATTGAAGAAAATTCACTCAAAACCCTTCACATAGCCACAGCGTCCCTGTAAGGAAACTTACAGACCAGAAATAACTCTGTTATTCTGCAATTCGTATAATGATCCAGTATTCCTTTTCATTTTAGATGCCGTTCCCAAAACTCGCCTTACAACTACAGTGAGTCAGGAGAAAAACAGTTTCATGTCAAAATCTGTAAAATCTCCCCGGGGGCAGCAAAGATGAAACTAAGCAGGTGAAAGGATCATCAGCTGAAAGCACCTTTTCCCACATCAATTAAAAACATCTGAAGGGCTTAACAGGTGAGGCTGCTTGTCATGAGTCAGAAAAATCAGATAAAAGCAATGCTGTAAGCAGAGCTACAACCGCTAAAATTGGCAGGAATGTAACACCTCTGGCAATGCAGGTGAAAGAGCAGCCCACCCCTGTGATCTACTGGGACTGTTATACTCCCAGGATGCTCCAGTTTTCACCCACACTAGTAGGGGCGCTTCTAAGAAATGCGGCCATCTGCAGAAAGGAAAGTGTAATTTTTTCTTTCTTTCTTTCTTTCTTTTCTTTTTCTTTCTTTCTCTCTCTCTCTCTTTCTTGATAATAATAATAATAATAATAATAATAATAATAATAATAAGAAGAAGAAGAAGAAGAAGAAGAAGAAAAAGAAGAAGAAGAAGAAGAAGAAGAAGAAGAAGAAGAAGGAGAAGGAGAAGGAGAAGGAGAAGGAGAAGAAGAAGAAGAAGAAGAAGAAGAAGAAGAAGAAGAAGAAGAAGAAGAAGAAGAAGAAGAAGAAGAAGAAGAAGTTGGAAGGGACCTTGGAAGTCATCTAGTCCAACCCCCTGCTCTTTCTTTCTTCTTTCTTTCTTTCTTTCTTTCTTTCTTTCTTTCTTTCTTTCTTTCTTTCTTTCTTTCTTTCTTTCTTTCTTTCTTTCTTTCTTTCCTCTCTCTCTCTCTTTCATAATAATAATAATAATAATAATAATAATAATAATAATAAGAAGAAGAAGAAGAAGAAGAAGAAGTTGGAAGGGACCTTGGAAGTCATCTAGTCCAACCCCCTGCTCTTTCTTTCTTTCTTTCTTTCTTTCTTTCTTTCTTTCTTTCTTTCTTTCTTTCTTTCTCTTTCTTTCTTTCTTCTTTCCCCTCTCTCTCTCTCTCTCTCTCTCTCTTTCTTGGGGTGATGACAAACTACCACGATCAGACTTGGCCAGGGTTCTAAACTGGGTCAAGTTGTAGAGGGCATGAAACTGGGTGCCATCTTACCTTGATTTCTACAGGAGCGTTCCGGTGGAAATTGATGGGAGCCACTCCCGGCACGTAGAAGCAACTCACCCCGTGCCACAAGAGGAAGAAGGGGCACGTAAGCCTCTGTCGAAACATAAAAGGAGACGCTTTGTCACCAGAGTGGCCTCTATTCAGGATACAGGGAGGAGAGACTAAAAAAGGACCGTCTTCAAGGTCCAGTCTACTTGTTTAGTGAATGGCAGAAAGCACCTGGATAACGGTCATGAAGTTACACAGAAGGAGCACATAATACTATGGTATGCATAGGATGGAAATATGTAGTACATTTCGTAAGCCATGAGGAATTAAGTTATAGGTTACATTTCAAAATACGTTGAGAATAGAATAGAATAGAATAGAATAGAATAGAATAGAATAGAATAGAATAGAATAGAATAGAATAGAATAGAGAATGGAATAGAATAGAATAGAATAGAATAGAATAGAATAGAATAGAATAGAGAATAGAATAGAATAGAATAGAATAGAATAGAATAGAATAGAATAGAATAGAATAGAATAGAATAGAATAGAACAGAATAGAATAGAAAATATGGAATGGAATAGAGCAGAACAGAACAGAACAAAATATGGAATGGAATGGAATGGAATGGAATAGAGCAGAGCAGAGCAGAGTAGAGCAGAGCAGAGCAGAACAGAACAAAATATGGAATGGAATAGAATAGGGAATGGAACAGAACAGAACAGAACAGAACAAAACAAAATATGGAATGGAATACAATAGAGAATGGAATGGAATAGAATAGAATAGAGCAGGGGTGTCAAACTGCCGGCCCACAGGCCGGACACGTCACAAAGAAACCGCGCCCACCCCATTGCCGGCAATGGGGAAAAAGTTCTGAGACGTCGCGAGTTTGACATGTCTGGAATAGAGTGTGGAGTGGAGTAGAATAGATACAATTAGAATACACAACAGAACAGAACAGAATACAGAATACAATAGAATGCAGAATACTGTAGAGTAGAATACAGAATAGAATAGTACCGAACAGAATGGAATGGAATAGAATAAATACAGAATAGAATACAGATTACAGAATACAATACAATACAGATTAAAATACAGGAGAGGATAGGGTAGGATAGGAGACATTAATATCTAGGCCACCTGTTCCTGCGTGGCAGGGACCCTTGCAAACCACCCCTACAAAAGCACATTCGTGGGTCCAATATTAAACTAAAAAATAACGGGACACCGAGGAGGAACTGTCTTACATTTGCAGGGAACAAACCTGCGCATCGCTAGCAAGACTGCATTCTTTATACCAAAGGCCTTTTTTAAAAAGAAGATATCTAGATCAGACTGACACCAACTGCAGGCGAGATGACTTATTACAGGTAAGCCTCGACTTACCACAATGTAGCCCCAAATTTCCCTTGCTAAATAAGACGGTTGCTAAGTGAGTTGTGCCCCCATTTTACGACCTTTCTGGCCACGGCTGGCTAGCGAATCGCTGCAGCTGTTCATTACACGGCCGTTAAGTGAATGTGGCTTCCCCATTGACTTTGCTTGTCCGAAGGTCGCTAAAGGGGAAATCACCGGATCCCGGGACGCTGCGACCATCATAAAACGCATGCCGGTTGCCAAGCGTCTGAATTGCCATCAGGTAACCATGCGGACGCTGCCGTCGTTATGTGTGAAAACCAGTCAGTCATAAGTCACTTTCTTCAGTGCTGTTGTAACCTCAGTCACTAAACAAACGGTCGTAAGTTGAGGAGTATCTGTATGAATGTGTTCTCTCCCTTTTTTTTTCCCAGATCTACTTGTATATTTGCATTCGTTTTATACTTCTGATGTGGTCAAATGGCTCAATCGATAAAAGTTTTATTCCAGTTTGTTCACCTGTAGACCCCAATCCCAAGCTAACCCAAGGCAAGTCATAATAATAGTAATAGTAATAATAAAGTTGGAAGGGACCTTGGAGGTCATCTAGTCCAACCCCCTGCTCAGGCAGGAAACCCTACACCATTTCAGACAAATGGCTGTCCAGTCTCTTCTGAAAAACTTTCAGTGTTGGAGCATTCACCGCTTCTGGAGGCAGGTGGTTCCACTGGTTAATTGTTCTAATTGTCAGGAAGTTTCTCCTTAATTCCCGGTTGCTCCTCTCCTTGATAAGTTTCCATCCGTTGCTTCTTGCCCTGCCTTCAGGGGCTTTGGAGAAGAGCTTGACTCACTAAGTGAATGGCTGCACTGCATGGCTGGATCCAGTGCCCCTTGGAAGCAGAGGACACGATGGAAAATAAAGTTTCTGAATCATCTAGGGAGGGTACGCACACACACACGCACACCGGTGCAGAGTGCAAGGCAATGACTGATGACATGGCAGGGTGACAAAGGGCCTGACTCACGCTTCCTGATCCAGGCAGGACCGCAACGGGCAAACCACTTGTGGTCGATAATGACACCATGTTCTCCCTGGCAAGGGATCAGGCAGATCCCCCAAATTGCTGACTGGGATCCTTCTCTGAAAAGCGAGCTGTGTGTCTTGTAGGGATTGGCGCCGCTGTCACAATTCGGAGAGCATTTCCTGCTTGGCCTGCACGTCAGTGCAGCCCTTGACTTACAACGGCTCACTTAGTGACCACTCAAAGTTACTACGGCCCTGGGGAAAAAAAGAGACTTAGGACAGATTTCCCACACTTACGACCGCTTCGGCCTGCCCGTGGCTCATGCCATCCAAATCCAGACGGTTCATATTTAACAAATGTTTCACATGACCGTATAAATTTTGGGCTGTTGCGGTCGTAACTCGAGGACTCCCTGGGCTACTGTTGATACCTCATGCCTGACAGCAATTCAGGGGTCCCATGGAGGGGTTGTAAAGCACCTCATGAAGCTCTTACTGCCTTGATTGTTCCTACCACTCAGAGGTCACCAGCCTTTGTCGGTCGGCGGACTGGAGGAAGCATTTTACATGCGTGTATACACACGCATGGGGCCGCAGGCACACGCACACCAAAAATGGGGCACGGCTAGGCCCATGTGATACTCACTAGCCCTGCCCTGTTCTTGCATGGCGCAGCGCAAGAATGGCATTGTCTATTTTTGTGCCCTGCGGCGCGGCAGTCCTGTTTTTGCGCCCCAAACACGTCATTCCATTTTTGCATCCTAACGCGCAGTGGTGGCCCGTTTTTGCACCCCATGGCACAGCAGCCCGTTTTTGCGCCCCGTTTTTTGCACCCTGTGGCCCGTTTTTGCACCCCGCGGACATGGCGCTAGCACAATGAGGGGTTATGTGCCAGCAGCCCACAGGTTGGGGACTCATTCAAACTGGAACCGGCTACCTATTGCGTTTCGCTGAAAATAAGACCGGGTATTATATTAATTTTTGCTCCAAAAGATGTATTAGAGCTTATTTTCCAGTTAGGTCTTATTTGGGGGGAAAATACAATATTAAACGCGTCTGTCTGGCCGACGATCTTAAATGGGGCTTATTTTTGGAGCGGGGCTTATATTACGAGCATCCTGGAAAAAAAATCACGTTAAGGCTTATATTCCGGTTAGGTCTTATTTTACGGGAAATGCGGTAGGAAGGAGTGGGACCAATGCAGAAAACCCCCCCCCCAAAGAATACAGGTAGTCCTCAACTTACAGCCACGACTGAGCACACAGGACAGTTGCTAACTGAGTTTTGCTCGCTTTACAACCTTTCTTGCCACTGTTAAGTCAATCGCTGCAGCTGTTAAGGCAGTACAATGGCTGTTAAGTCAATCTGAGTTCCCACATTGACTTTGCTTGTCAGGCCGTAAAAACTGATCAAACGACACTGGAATTGTCATAGATAACGAGCCAATTGCCAAGCGTCCAGATTTGGATTATGTGATCTACAGTCGTGCAAAAAAGGGCCCCAGGTCATTTTTTTTCCCAGTGCTGTTGCAACTATGAACAGCCACAGGGGTAGGCAACCTTGGCTCTTTTATGACCCGTGGACTTCAACTCCCAGAATTCCTGAGCCAGCTGGCTCAGGAATTCTGGGAGTTGAAGTCCACGGGTCATAAAAGAGCCAAGGTTGCCTACCCCTGCACTAATGGTTATAAGTTAAGGAATACCTGTAGTTTTTCCTCCCATCCATGAAGAACCAATTCAAAAGTTGAGAAGACCAATTTACTTTAGACACTGGTGCTTCCGGGAACAGATCATTTGTGTGTGTGTGTTTGTGTGTGTGTTTCTCCAGACTAGAACTCTTCACAAAATAAATTTGGGGTGATTTGATTTGACAAGAACTTCCACATCTTTAATACATACTCCTTCATTCCTGTTCCTGCAGAATTGTTCATTCCAAGTGGAAAGCTCCAGATTGCACTGAGCAATCTGTGGTGGGATGTAGCTTTCCCATGCCGCCGGAATGTTCAAATGCCAACTTTTTTTTTTTAAACCACTTTTTCTATCATGACCACCGCCACATCCTCTGTGGCTTGGAGAAGAGGAAAAATGAGAATTTTTCTTGCCTTACCAACCCCTAAAAGACTGTCCATCCCAGTTGTGGGACATGACTCTGTTCAAACTGCATTTGGATATTTTGAGTATTTACAACTTGCACTTTTCACATAAAAGCCACAGGTAATCTTGCTGAAATGCCAATTACTTTAACGGGCGTCTGCAAAAAGTTCTTCATACATTCATTCTACCCACCACAGACACAAAAGTAAAAAAAAAAAAAGAACAGCTTAAAATAGTCACAATAAATTTGTCAAAAATAAGGGAGGGGGTAAACAATGTAATAATCAGCCGCTTTTAGATATGAGCAATTTGTAAGAATAAGGTTCAGGGAATCCCAAACACTCATCTACCCCTAAAGGCTCTAAAAGAGATGACAATTTAAAAGAGAATAAAAGATAGTGCTGAAAGCATTAAAATGAACTTACAAACAGATAATATAAACAATGTACCACGAGGAATCCAATAGAATAGAATAAAATAGAATAGAATGGAATGAAGTAGAATATCTTTATTGTCAGTGTGTATCTCACAACAAAATTAAGTGCTGTCCACAGTGCAGACTACACCCAAGTCAAAACCGCAAATGAGAACGTACACACATCCTTCACATTCTATTCACCACGGCGCTGCCCCTAATATTGCACCTCAATGTTGCACTAAGCAGTGGTATTTAATAGGGTTACACCTCTGGGATAAAAACTATTTTTCAGCCGATTTGTGTTTGTTTTTACTATCCCGTACCGTCTGCCAGATGGCAATAGCTCAAAAAAAAAAAAAAAGAATGTCCGGGATGAGTCTTTTAAGAACACACATTGTGAATGGACATGCAGATAGGTAATCATAACATAAACCAGCAGATAACTGGAAACATAAAAACAACCTATTTTAACAATGTTAAATCTTTACTAAGATTGTTTCCTGTACCCATGTGAGGTTTCAGAAGGCCTCAATCTCTGGAGAAGTCTACAGTGTTGGGAATGGTGGAAGGAAAAAGAAGGTGACCAGCCATGAAGAGAGGGACTCAGTTACTCAGTGGCCCTGTTGGAAGTCCTAAAGGAACAAGTTGAAGACAGACTGTCTTGGAGAATCTGTCTTTGAAAAGACCTACCTATGTGGTTCCTAAGAGTCAATGGTGGAAAATAACCAATCAATCAATATGAAGACCCTGGAGAAGGTGATACGAACATCGATCCATATAGTTGCTAAGAGGTGACAGTGACTTGACGGCACATAATCATTCAGTGTCAAGACCAAGTCCCTTTGAGAAGTCCAGAGTTTTGACAAAGGTAGTAGGAAAATGAAGAAGAGACTGACCAGCAGCAAATGGGTTGTGGTGATGAGGGCACTATTAGAAGTTGGTCACAGTGGACTTCCACTTTGGAAAAAAAAAATCTACCTTAGTGCTCACCAAGAGTCAACTATGACTTCATACTTGATGGCACCTAATCAAGGGCGATAGTATATACAAGCATACAGTGATCGTGAGGGCACCATTAGGAGATCTGAAGGACCAGGTTGGGCCCAGATCATCCCGGAGGTCAATTCATATGGTTGCTAAGAGTCAAGACTGACTTGCTTTGAGAAGTCTGTAATGTTGGGAAAACTAGAAGGGAAGAGAAGAAGATGATCAATCTGGAAGGACCCAATTAATGGTGGTGATGGAGACAGCACCTGAAGACCTGAAGGACCAGGTTGGGCATAGATCATACTAGAGTACAATCAAGAGTGCTAACAGTCAAGAGTGACTGTCAAGGCCAAGATGCCTTGAGAGGTCCATAATGTTGGGAAGGGTAGAAAGAAAGAGAAGAAGAAGAGTATGATCAAGGTGGATAGACTCAAGTTACATTGATGGAAGACTTCCAGTTACCACTGGAAGACTTGAAGGACCAGGTGGGAGACAGATCATCCCGGAGAAAAATCTACAGATGTGTCACCAAGAGCCAACTATGATTTGATGGCACATATAATCCATCAGTCATCAATCAAAATATAGTGCTTGTGCTAAAAAAGAGGCGAGAATCCATCTGGACCCTCCCTGGTGGTGGTGGTGGTGGGGGGACCCCGTTTGACACCCAAGCAGGGACCCCCCCCTTTCTAAAAACCGCGCCCACTGTAACGTCGAACGGCCACTAAACGAACGGTTGTAAGTCGAGGACTACCTGCCCGTCCCAGAAGGGAGCCAGCCAAGAGTTCAGCCCCCCCTCCCGTGTCTTAACAGACCCCCAACAGCCCCCCCAGGAGACCCTCGGGCCACTCCTGTGACGGGGGGCGGTTTACACCCCTCCGTGAGACCCCCCCCAGGCGACCCTCTTGGCTTCGGAAGGGAAAGGGCTTGGGGGGAGGTCGCGGGGGGAGATGGCCCTCCCCTGACAGGGGGTTCAAGGTCCCTCCTCGCCCCCCTCCGAAGGGCCCGGCCGCCCCAGAGTCCCCCCCCCCCGAGACCCCAGTCCCTCCCCCGACCTCTCCCGCAGGGCCCGAGGGCCGGCGCCCCGCTCACCAGAGCCCTCGAGGCCGCCATCTTGGATCCACGTGTCGGCGCCGACGTTGCCGGAAGTGCCTCGCGATTGGCCGAGGCCGCCGGTCGCCATGGTGACGGCGTTTGAAAGGCCCAGCCCGATCTGGCCTGGTCCTCAGACCCTTCCTCGTCCCCACCACGCCCGGGAAAGTCCGAGCTAGCAGCTGCAGCCCTCGTGGGGAAAGGACGGAGAGGGTTTGGGAAACGGAAGCGCTGGTCCTTTTCCGCGGTTTTTTTTTTTTGCCCTTTTCTCCATCTTGGTTGCTGGCGGAGTGGGCTCTTTCCGCCATCTTTGGTGCGGGCGAGTTCACAGTGGCGGCGGCAGCGGCGGCAGCGCCGCCATTTCTACCGCGGGCAAAATAGCAAGACGCCATCTTCATGCGTGGGTGTGGAGAGCGGGCGCCATCTTTTTTAAGGGCAGTGCTGGACACCTCCAGGAGGTTTTTTTTAAAAGGACTTTTAGAGCAGAAAATTTCTGTGGCCATCAAGAGCCAGTATTGGCTTAATGGTACACAGTCATCAGAATCAAACTTTAAGGGACATCTTCTCCACTACCGATGTATTTTTTTTTCCATGCCCCTGGTGCCCTTTTGGATTAAACAGCTTTTAAGTGGCTGCTGCGGTCATTAAGCAAGCACTGTGGTCGTTAAGCGAGCCAATTGTGCAAGTTGAAATCGCCAAGGTTGAAGACCTCTGGTTTAATGTGTTGTATGAACTCGGCCACTGTGGCTTATCAATTATTTAGTGCCCCATGTTACGACCTGTTAAGTGAACCATGTGCTCATGATTAAGCAACCTGGCTTCCCTTATTTGGCTTTGTCAGAAGCCAGATGGAAGGTTGCAAATGGTGACCACATGAACGTGGGACAGTGCAGCTGTCATCAGTACATGCCAGTTGCCAAGCATTCGAATTCTGATCAACTGGGAAAGCTACAACGGCCAAGTGAGGAATGGTCATGAGCCATTTTTTTCAATGCTGTTGTAACTTTGAATGGTCACTAAATAAATAGCCGTAAGTTGAGGACAACCCATACAGTGGTTGAAGCCGATCTGGTACACTAAGATGAAATCAATCCCGTATATAACTTGGTGTAATTGTTTTCTCCCACAATTAAGATGCGAGTTCAAGATTTAGCATTTGATAGAGATAGCTGCACATCGACCCTTTGACAGTTTCGTCCCTGGGCGAAAAAGGAAGAGGTGTTTTCTTCTGAAGACAGAAATAAAAATAAGGGAGATATTTGGAGTGGAAAAATGGTTCTCATGGAAAATAAGGAATTCTTGAAGAAGAAAAAAAGAAATCTCAGTACTCTTTGGTAGTTTGGAAAAGCAACAAGCGAAAACAGAATTAATCTTCAGGCATATCAGCAAATCATTAGAAATCAATCTGTAGGCAACAGTAACATAACAACATAAGCCATGTTAATACAGGTACAGTAGAATAGAATAAAAATATGGAATGGAATGGAATGGAATGGAATGGAATGGGGTGGAGTGGAATAGAATAGAATAGAATAGAATAGAATAGAATAGAATAGAATAGAATAGAATAGAATAGAATAGAATAGAATAGAATAGAATAGAATAGAGGAATGGAATGGAATGGAATGGAATGGAATAGAATAGAGGAATGGAATGGAATAGATTAGAAAATAGAATAGAATACAATAGATTATCCGAAAGGTGCTTTTTCATGAGGCAACTGGACTTTCTTGTCCAATAGAATAGAATAAATAACAGAACAGAATAGATAATAGAATAGAATATAGTATAGAATACAATAGAAAATAGAATACAGTACAATAGAATACAGTAGAGAATAGAATAGAATAGAGTTCTTTATTGGCCAAGTGTGATTGGACACACAAGGAATTTGTCTCCGGTGCATGATCATAATCATAAAATGCATCATCATAAATCATAAGGTACAATACAATAGCGATAATTGTTGTATCTTATACAAAACAATGATAAGATACAACCATGATAATCAACTCCAAGTAAAAGCCAAGACTACTTTGATTTTTTTTAATTTTAATTTTTAACTGTTATAATTAACTGTTCATTCTATTAGAATAATTATTGTTTATAGCTTACAGTAATTTTAAAATTTGCCATTGTCTCATAATCGTCCCTAATTTGGACCTCTGCAGTTAATCAAATCTTTGTTAAATTCAGGCATATTTCATGTTCATTTTTATTTCATGTTCTTCCACATTTAGTCATCTTGCAATGAGAAATTAGCATTAGGAATCAGTTGGCAAAGCTTTTCTAAGAATCAAAACATATACAGTTATTCCTTGACTTACAAGCATTTGTTCAAAGTTGTAACAGTACTAGAAAAAGTGACTTGTGACTGATTTTTCACACTTACGACCGTTGCAGCATTCCCCCATGCTCACGTGAACAAAATTAAGACGCTTGGCAACCGACTCGTATTTATGATGGTTGTCCCGGGGTCACAGGATCCCCTTTTGTGACCTTCTGACAAGCAAAGTCCCTGGGGAAGCCAGATTCATTTAGCAACCAGGTTACTAACTGAACTGCAGTGATTCGCTTAATAACCACGCCAAGGAAGGTCGTAAAGTGGAGAAGCACTCATTTAACAATTGTCTCACTTAGCAACAGAAATTTTGGGGTCACTTGTGGTGGTAAGTCAAGGACTGTCTGCGGTCATATCCCAACTTAATCATCCAGAGTTCACAATATTTTTATTTCTCTCCTTCTCTCTCTCTCTCTCTCTCTCTCTCTCTCTCTCTCTCTCTCTCTCTCTCTCTCTCTCTCCCTCCCTCCCTCTCTCCCCCTCCCTCTCATTCTCTCTCCCTCCCTCCCCCTCCCCCCTCTCTTCCTCTCACTTCCTCATATACACACACACAATTTCTGTCTTACGGACACACACTTTCGGTTACACACACACATCTCAGGAACTTCCACCAGAATGCTGCGGCTTCACAACAGCCATTAGGATAAAATCTCTTCCCTTTTTGAAGCGGTTTCTGCTGACTGCAGTCTGATTCGTTTGCAGCAAAGAGCAAAGGGATTGCTTAATTCAGTTCCTAATCCAGCTGGGCTTGGGACGCAGCCTATGAGCCCTATTTGCAGGTAGGAAAAAAGTCTCTTGCCGTAGATTCTCCACGCCGAAACCTTCCACTGCCGTGGCCTGGTGGGACAGCAGCACGCTGGCAACGCCGGTGTGGCTACGCGTCCCTTCTAAGGCTGTTGTTGGTACTGTTTTTCCGTGCCGGTGAAAAAGTCCTCCAGGATGCTCTGGATGTACTCAAAGGTGGGGCGATCCTCCGGTTTCTGCTTCCAACATCTCATCATGATCTCGTAGAGCTCCTGCGGGCAGCCCTGGGGACGTGGCATCCGATAGCCACGCTCAAGGGCGCGCATCACTTCCAGGTTGGTCCTGCCTGTATTGGACAAAGAAGGAGACAGGTGGAACATCCTGACGTGCAAACCAACTCGGAAAATATCAAGAGAAGAGAAAAAGAGAAAGTGGGGAAGGGGATTCCTGCAGGTAACGAGGCACACACAGACCCCCTGTCATGCAGACTTGTCAGGGGTCCTAAAGTGAGTGGAATCATTGGCACAGTCAGGCTGGCCCTGAACTTGTGGGGTCCTGGGTGCTCTCTGAGCTGGGTTGCTTTCCAGCAGATGTGTCATTACTTAGCTAGGTAACATCATCAGGGCTAGAAGGGAGGAGGAGGAGGAGGAGAAGGAGGAAGAGAATTGTTGGGTCCTTGGTGCTCTGAGCTTGGTTGATTTCTTGCAAACGTTTCATGACCCAACTAGGGAACATCATCAGTGCTAGAAGGAAGGGAGGGTTTGCAGAGAGGAGGTGGAGGAGGACTGTGGGGTCCTTGATGCTCTCTGAACTTAGTAGGTTTCTTGCAGACGTTTCTTGCCTACAAGAAAACAACCAAGCTCAGAGAACATGGACCCCACAGTCCTCCTCCTCCCCCTCCTCCTCCTTCTCCTCCTCCTCCTCCTCCTCCTCCTCTCCACAAACCCCACTCCCTTCTAGCCGTGATGATGTTCCCTAGATGGGTCATGAGATGTCTTCCAGAAAACAACCAAGCTCAGAGAACTCCAAGGATCCCACAATCCTCCTCCTCTCCACAAACTCCCACTCCCTTCTAGAGATGATGATCAACCCGTTTTATGACCATCATGAGTTGGGCAGGCCCCATCACGTCCATAACTCGGGGACCGTAGTACAAGAACATTTGGGAAAAGGCAGAGGTGGCCTGGTACTTTAGAGGGTCTGAGATCTCAGTTTGAAATGAGAATTAGAAGAGCAAGCCACAAGGAACAGAGCATTAAAGTCACATTTCCGCGGCAACTTCGCCTTGCAAAGCCTACAGGAGGGAAAGGTGGCCCACAACAGTAGCTTGTTGTTATGGAAATTGTGTGCTGCAATCAGGGCTTTTTTTGTCATAGAACGCTCAGAACGGAGTTCCGGTACCTTTTTTGGATGGAACCTTGTAGGGTAGGCAAGGCGGGTTGTATCACATGTGTGAGTTCTGGCACCTTTTTCTTTTACAAAAAAAGCACTGGCTGCAATAATGTGTGTTTCATACACAGCGGACACGCTCTGGTGTGGTGCACTTGGCTTGCGGAGGGCCTACAGAGAAATCCTCTTTCTGTTGAAAACTTAAACAATTCTGACCCTTTGGAGGGGGACTTTCCATCTCGTGCGCCAGGATTGCAGACGTCCGTTCCTAAGCAAACCTAGCCAAATGGGGAAATGCGTGTGGCAGCATCTCACTTCGAAAGCCACCCTTTGGACTTGTGTTGCAACGGGTGTTTTGCCACCTGCTTCCTCTCCAAGGGACAAAATGTGCATTGTTTCATCAAGGATATATATATTTTTTAGCCTTTTTGCTATAGACAGGGGTAGGCAATCTTGGCTCTTTTATGACTGGTGGACTTCAACTCCCAGAATTCCTGAGCCAGCATGGGGGAACTGTGGCCCCCTTCATGTCTTGAGGACTTCAACTCCCAGAATTCCTGAGCCAGCTGCCTTTTCTATCACGCAGACTTAGGGAGATCACAAAGATGATCGGGGGACTGGAGGCTAAAACATAGAAGGAGCAGCTGCTGGAATTGGGTACATCTAGTTTAATGAAGAGAAGGATAAGGGGCGGACAGGATAGCAGTCTTCCAGTATCCATGGGGTTGCCACAAAGAGGAGGGACTCAAGCAATTCTCCAAAGCGCCCGAAGGCAGGACAAGAAGCAACAGATGGAAGCTCATCAAGGAGAGAAGCAACCTAGAACTAAGGAGAAACTTCCTGACAGTGAGAACAATTAATCAGTGGAACAACCGGCCTCCAGCAGCTATGAATGCTCCAACCCTGGAAGTTTTTAAGAAGAGGCTAGACACCATTTTGTCTGAAATGGTATAGGGTTTCCTGCCTGAGCAGGGGGTTGGACTAGAAGACCTCCAAGGTTCCTTCCAACTTTCTTTCTTTCTTTTTTCTTTCTTTCTTTCTATTTTATTTTATTTTCTTTTCTTTTTATTATTATAAAACTTTTATTCATTAAACATGAAACTCAGTCAACTGAACACTCAAATTGACTGGCGCTAATGGTTGACACGGGTTGCTGCCAGCATCCTAGGTATCAACCAGGTATCTCCTTAAAATGTAAGTTGTTGTTGTTGTTGTTATTATTATTATTGGAATCTTGCTGGATTAAACCAAAGTAGGGAGGCCATCTTAACCATCTCCTAGGCAAGCTCATGCTTCCCTGGTACATACCTGGATATGGGGTCCGCCCGTAGGTGATGATCTCTATCATCAAGATGCCGAAGGACCACACGTCGGACTTTATTGTGAAGGACCCATAGTTGATGGCTTCGGGGGCTGTCCACTTGATGGGGAACTTGGCGCCTGCCAACAATCCAAAAAACAAGACAGTTAGATTTAGCCTGAAAAACGGCAGCTGGCAACAGCTAATGTTATCAGCTTGGCTTAGTGCTGAAGGTAGAGAGTGAGTTGGGGATGCTGGGTTCTAGTCCCGCCTCAGAGAGACCACATCTGGAATATTGCACATAATTTTTGTCACCATACTACAAAAAAGGATGTTGAGACCTTGGGGGGGGGGAAATGTTCAGAGAAGAGCAACTAAGATGATCCAAGGCCTGGAGACTAAAACATACGAAGAACGGCTGCAGGACCTGGGTTCGGCCAGTCTAAAGAAAAGAAGAAATGGGGGCGACACGATAGCAATATTCCAGTATCTGAGGGGCTGCCTCAAAGAAGAGGAGGGGGTCATGTTATTCTCCAAAGCACCAGAGGGAAGGACGAGAAACAATGGATAGAAACTCATCAAGGAGAGAAGCAACCTGGAATTAAGGAGGAACTTCCTGACAGTGAGGACAGTGGAACAACTTGCCACCAGAAATCATGGGCACCCCATCACTGGAGGTTTTTAAGAAGAGGCTTCCAGCCAGCAACTCTCCAAACGTGGCCACTTTGAGACTTGTGGACTTCAAGTCCCAGAATTCCCCAGCCAGCCATGGCTGGCTGGGGAATTCTGGGACTTGAAGCCCACAAATCTTAAAGTGGCCAGGTTTGAGGAACCCTGATCTCAGGGGCTCTCCAGTTGGGGAGGAAGGGGGTAAAGTCTAACCCACATTGTCCATCAACGTGGAGGATGCACACACGAAGGTTGCGCTGGCTTTGTTACCTTCCCGAGCGGTGTACTCATTGTCCTCTATCACACGGGCCAAGCCAAAGTCCGCAATCTTGCAGACCAGCAGGGCTGACACCAAGATGTTGGCAGCTCTGAGGTCACGGTGGATGTAGTTCCTCTTCTCGATGAAGGCCATGCCTTCCGCCACCTGCCACCGGGAGGGACATCGCCGTTAAAGGGGGAAGACCCGAAAAAAGCCGCGTCTTTACGACTGATTTTACAATAGTCCTCAACTTATAACTGGCCGGAAGGTATCATGGATCCTCTCGCAAAAGATACGACCTAGATTCAAAGTTTGGATGGCCAGTCCCCCTCCGGCCACGTGACCACATTTGGAGACTTGAGATCCGGGTTGTCCAACCTTGGCAACTTTAAGAGCTGTTGACTTCAACTCCCAGAATTCCCCAGCTAGCCCTGCTCTCTCTCTCTCTCTCCCTCCCTCTCACTTACTTTCTCTCCCTCCCCCTCTGTTTCAAGACTCCCTCTCTCTTTCTCTCTCTGTCACACTCCATCTCTCTTTCTCTCTTTCTCTGTCTCTCTTTCCCTCCCCCTCTCACACTGCCTCTCTTTTTCTCTTTCTCTCTATCACAATCCCTCTTTCTCTCTCCCTCCCTCCCCCCTCTCACATTCCCTTTCTCTCTTTCTGTCTCTCCTTCCCTGCCCTTCTCTCCCTCTCACACTCCTTTCTTTCTCTCTTCCTCTATATACACAAACACACACACACACCTCTCTATATCTATATCTCTATATCTCTATATCTATCTATCTCTATCTCTGTTTCTATCTATCTATCTATCATCTATCTATCTATAATTTTCTGGAGGGAAATTCCTCCAGTGCGCTCTGATTAAATAAATGCTGCAGTGAACCCTGATTATTGGTTTTGGGGTCCTGCGTTGAACAGCATATATATATATAGGATCTCCTGTTTGAGAGGAGCGGGGTGGACTAGATGACCTCCAAGGCCCCGTCCAACTCTTTTATTCTGTTATTCTACACACTCACCTGGGCAGAGAAGTCGATCAGCTTGGGGAAAGGCTGCTCCTGGCCTTCCTCGCTTTTCAAGAAATCCAGCAAGCTGCCTGTGGAGACAGAGGAGACTCTTTTAAAACAAGTGGGACATTTCGGGGGGGGGGGAACCCTCCCCAAACTTTCTCATTTCGAAGAGTCCAAGCTTACTGGGAATAGAATAGAATAGAAAATATGGAATGGAATAGAATGGAATGGAATGGAATGGAATGGAATGGGATGGAATAGAATAGAATAGAATAGAATAGAATAGAATAGAATAGAATAGAATAGAATAGAATAGAATAGAATAGAATAGAATAGAATAGAATAGAATAGAATAGAATAGAATAGAATAGAATAGAAAATATGGAATGGAATGGAATAGAATAGAAAATATGAAATGGAATGGAATAGAATAGAAAATAGAAAATATGAAATGGAATGGAATGGAATGGAATGGAATGGAATGGAATGGAATGGAATGGAATGGAATAGAATAGAATTAGAATTAGAATAGAATAGAATAGAATAGAATAGAATAGAATAGAATAGAATAGAATAGAATAGAATAGAATAGAATAGAATAGGAGTAGGAATAGAATGTAGAATAGAGTAGAGTAGAGTAGAGTAGAGTAGAATAGAATACAATAGAACAGAACAGAACAGGACAGGACAGGACAGGACAGGATAGGATAGGATAGGATAGGATAGGAGCTGGAAGGGACCTTGGAGGTTTTCTAGTCCAATTGCCTCAGTTGTGGTCGTAAGCTGAGGACTACCTCAATTGTGGTCGTAAGCTGAGGACCAAGTCGATGATGGAGGCTGCCAGGCTGAGATAAGCCACGATGGGCCATGCTTGTCCTCACCTTTCTCCATAAATTCGGTGATGATGAAGATGGGCTCCTCCTTGGTCACCACGGCATGGAGCCTGACCAGCTTGTCGTGCTGGAGGGTCTTCATGATGTTGGCCTCTTCGAGGAAGGCCTTGACCGTCATGCTGCCCGGCTTCATGGTCTTCACGGCCACTTTCGTGTGTGCGTTATAGACGGCTGTGGAAGCAGGAAAGCCAGGCTTTAGAAGAGGGGTGGGGAATGATGGCTTGTGGACTTCAACTCCCAGAATGCCTGGAGCAGCCATCCAACGGAGGAGAATATTGGTGGCCCCAACTCAGCGTGCCTGGCTGAGGAATTCTGAGAGTTGAAGTTCACAAGTCACATTGAAGACCCCTGAAGTGAGGAGTCCTTGGTGCTCTCCGAGCGTGGCTGGTTTCTGGCAGACATTTTGTTATCCCACTACGTAACAGACTCCCCTGCTACAACTGAGGATATTCCCTAGCTGGGTCATAAAAAACGTCTACAAGAAAACAGCCAAGTTCAGAGAGCACCAAGGACCCCACAGTCCTCCTCTTCCTCTTCCTCCTCCTTCCCCCTCCGCCTCCTTTTCCTTCCCCTCCCTCTCCCTTCTAGCACTGATGATGTTACCTAGTTGGGTCATGAAATGTCTACAAGAAAGCAACCAAGCTCAGAGAGCACCAAGGACCCCACAGTCCTCCTCTTCCTCCTCCTCTTCCTCCCCCTCCCCCTCCCCTCTAGCACTGATGATATTCCCTAGTTGGGTCACGAAATGTCTACGAGAAAGCAACCAAGCTCAGAGACACCAAGGATTGCCCTGGGACAGTCATCCATTTCCAATGGGCAGCCATGTAAATTGACTGACTGACTGACTGAGAAATATCTCCCTTGGGAATTGTGGTGGTGGGTTTTAATGGTGTCTGCTTTGCAATCGAAAGGACACGTTCAAAACCCAAAGTGGCACAGCAGAGAATGTTGGTCGGATCCAAGCTCCCGGACTTCCTGGACCTTACCCATCCAGACTTCTCCAAATTGTCCGGCCCCCAACTTCTTCTCCAGTTGTAGGGATCTTCTGGGGATTTCCCACGCATCCTTCTCCCAGGGTTTTTCCGGTTTCGGCAACACGCAGGGGTGGGTCAGCTTCTGGCACAACCCGTCGGCCTGGCCTGAAAGAGACCCCAGAGGACATTGCAGGACCGGTGTGTGTGTGTTTGTGCGTGTGTCATTTTTCTAAACTAGTGTTTCTCAGCCTTGGCAACTTTAAAGAATGCTAACAAACTTTAAGATGGCTGGACTTCAAGTCCCAGAATTCCTCTGCCGGAATGCTAATAAGTTTTAAGATGGGTGGACTTCAATTCCCAGAATTCCTCTGCCAGCTAATCTTAAAAGTTTATTAGTATGCTGGCTGGGGGATTCTGGGAGTTGAAGTTCCCTGGGAGGTAGCCAACTTAAAGGGCGCACCCAGAAATATGAGAGAGAGAGAAAGAGAAAGAGGGAGAGAGAGAGAGAGAGATTTGCCTTGTCACCTTTACAGTCCAAGAAACTAGGGTTCTTTCTCAGATGTTGGCCAGAAGTTCTTTCCTGCTGTGGGCTCAGTGGCCTCTTATCTCAGGGATCTCCCAAACGTGGCCACTTTAAGATTCTGGACTTTAAGTCCCAGAATTCCCCAGTCAGCAGATCTCCAAACTTTGCCACTTTAAGACTTGTGGATTTCAACTCTCAGACTTCCCCAGCCAGCATGCTAACGTACTTTAAGATGGGGGGACTTTAAGATGCACTGGCTAGGGAATTCTGGGAATTGAAGTCCACCCATTTTAAAGTTCATTAGCATTCTGGCTGAGGAATTCTGGGACTTGAAGTCCACCCATCCTAAAGTTTATTAGCATTCTGGCTGAGGAATTCTGAGACTTGAAGTCCACCCATCCTAAAGTTTATTAGCATTCTGGCTGAGGAATTCTGGGACTTGAAGTCCACCCATCCTAAAGTTCATTAGCATTCTGGCTGAGGAATTCTGGGACTTGAAGTCCACCCATCTGAAAGTTCATTAGCATTCAGGCTGAGGAATTCTGGGACTTGACGTCCACCCATCTGAAAGTTCATTAGCATTCTGGCTGAGGAATTCTGGGACTTGAAGTCCACCCATCTGAAAGTTCATTAGCATTCTGGCTGAGGAATTCTGGGACTTGAAGTCCACCCATCTGAAAGTTCATTAGCATTCTGGCTGAGGAATTCTGGGACTTGAAGTCCACAGATTTTAAAGTTGCCCAGTTTGTAGACCTGGGTTTTATCTGATGGCTGATCTTCTTCCTCTCTCCCACGGCTGTTCCCACACGCTGTTGCAAAGAGGCTGGGTCACCCTCTCCCCACCCCAGTTCCTTGTCTGACAAAAGGGGTGGATTTTTTAACCCTGGAGCCAACGGACGGACATTTCTTCCCCCTACCTCCTCCGGTGTAAAAACATGGCTCAGAAGCTGCCAGTTTTGGAGACTCACCTTTGTAATGGCTGACCAGTTGCTGCAGAGTGCTGAAGTTGCTCTTGGTGGAGATGTAGAAACCCCCGTTGTCCAGAGTTCGAATCTTGTAGTGTTTGACCACATCCATTTTGTTTTGGGAATCGAAGTCTCTTATGGAGAGGGAGTAACTCCCTGGGTCAGGACAGAGAGGAAGAGGAGCGAGAAGCGAAGTCAATTATTATTATTATTATTTTTATCTACCTCTCAAAAGAGAAGCAGACTTGGACAGACGCAGAGTCTCGCTTACCGGCGCCAGCATTTTGCACCCTGCCTAAATAAACACAGTCCTCGACTTTACGACCACAGCTGAGCCCCAAATTTTGGTGGCCAAGCAAGAAAGCTTTTCTGGGAGTTTTGCCCGTTTTACAACATTCCTTGCCACGGTTATGAAGCGGTTCACTGCCGTTGTTCAGTTAGTAACACAGTTGTTAATTAAATCCGGCTTCTCCGTTGACTTTGCTTGCCAGAAGCTGGCAAAAGGGGATCACGTGACACACACACACACACTGGGACGCTGCGACCGTCATAAATATGAGTCGGTGGCCAAGCGTCCGAATTTTGATCAGGTGGGGATGCTGCAAATGGTCATTAAGTATGAAAAACAGTCGCAGGTTGCTTTTTTCAGCGCTGTTGTAATTTTGAACAAGCACTAAAATAACTCTTTTAAGCCAAGGACTATCTGTATAGCTGAAAGACACAAGGCAGAAAGGGCCGGATCTGAAAAACAGATTTCTCTTCCACAAGAAAGTGGATCTATCCCCCACCTGCCCTGGAAAAGGGATCTATCAATCAATCAGAATAGAGTTGGAAGAGACCTCGGAGTCTCTTGTAGCCCAATCCCCTATTCAAGCCAGAGACCCTAACCCATTTCAGACAAAATGCTTGTCCAATCTCTTCTTAACCCACCCCCTCCCTTTTGATGGAGCACCCACAACTTCTGGTGGCAAGTTGTTCCACTGGTTAATTGTCCTGGCTGTCAGGAAATTCCTACTTAGTTCCAGGTTGCTTCTCTCTTTGATTAGTTTCCATCTGTTGCCTCTTGTCCTGCCTTCAGGGGCTTTGGAGAATAGCTTGACTGCCTCTTCTTTCGGGCAGCCCCTGAGATACTGGAAGACTGCTATCATGTCCCCCCTCATCGTTCTTTTCATTAAACTAACAGAACAGAATAACAGACTTGGAAGGGACCCCGGAGGTCTTCTAGTCCAACCCCTGCTCAAAGCAAAGTCCTTATACCATCCCAAACAAATTGCTGTCCAATCTCTTCTTGAAAACCTCCACTGATGGAGAATTCACCACTTCTGGAGGCAAGGAGTTCTACCGGTTAATTGTCCTCACTGTCAGGAAATTTCTCCTTAGTTCCAGGTTGCTTCTCTCCTTGATTAGTTTCCATCCGTTGCCTCTTCTCCTGCCTTCAGGCGCTTTGGAGAATAGATGGACCCCCCCCTTCTTTGGGGCAGCCCCTCAAATATTGGAAGACTGCTATCATGTCACCCCTCGCCCTTCTCTTCATTAAACTACACATACCCAATTCCTGCAGCCGTTCTTCGTATGTTTTAGTCTCCAGGATTTAAATAATCTACCTTTAGTTGTTTCACTGTCTCGGATCATGAACGAGCCAATAAAGTTTCCCGGAGCCAGCAGGTGACGCTCAGCATCCTTCCGGCTCATACCTGTCAGGAACCACCTAAGGTTGATGAGGAACAGACAATTAGAAGGAAATAATGCATAAAATCCTTTCTCAAACTCTGCTTCCCCATGTTCCCTCCTGGCATGAGAAAGGTTCTTGGATAAACTTTTAAGAGCACGCTACACAGGTAGCCATTTGTTTGAAATGGTATATAGGGTTTCCTGCCTGAGCAGGGGGTTGGACTAGATGACCTCCAAGGAATGGAATAGAATAGAATAGAATAGAATAGAATAGAATAGAATAGAATAGAATAGAATAGAATAGAATAGAAAAATGGAATGGAAGAATAGAATAGAATAGAATAGAATAGAATAGAATAGAATAGAATAGAAAAGAAAAATGGAATGGAAGAATAGAATAGAATAGAATAGAATAGAATAGAATAGAATAGAATAGAATAGAATAGAATAGAATAATAATAGAATAGAATAGAATAGAATAGAATAGAATAGAATAGAATAGAATAGAATAGAATAGAAAAGAAAAATGGAATGGAAGAATAGAATAGAATAGAATAGAATAGAATAGAATAGAATAGAATAGAATAGAATAGAATAGAATAGAATAAGAATAGAATAGAATAGAATAGAATAGAATAGAATAGAATAGAATAGAATAGAATAGAATAGAAAAGAAAAATGGAATGGAAGAATAGAATAGAATAGAATAGAATAGAATAGAATAGAATAGAATAGAATAGAATAGAATAGAATAGAATATAGAATAGAATTGGAAGGGACCTTGCAGGTCATCTAGTCCAACCCCCTGCCCAAGCAGGAGACCCTACACCATTTCTGATAGATGGCAGTCCAGTCCCTTTTTTGAAAGCCTCCAGTGACGAAGCTTCCACATCCTCTGGAGGCAACTTCTGTTCCACTGCTTTATTGCTCTCACTGTCAGAAAATGTCTCTTTATTTCCAGGTTGAATCTCTCCTTGATCCGTTTCCATCCATTATTCCTTGTTTGGCCTTCGGGTGCTTTGGAAAATAGGTTGACTCACTATTGTTTGTGGGACCCCCACCCGACATATTGGAACACTGCTGTCATGTTCCCCCCCTCGCCCTTCTCTTCGTTAAACTAGACCTACCCAATGCCTGCAACCGTCCCTTCTGTGTTTTAGCCTCCAGTCCCCTGATCGCCTTCCTTGCTCTTCTCTGCACTTTTTCTATGGTCTCAACATCTGTTGTATAGCCTGGTGGCCAAAACTGGTTGCCGTATTTTAGGTGTGCCTCTGTGGCTGCTGGGAACCTCCGTTCCTCACCGTTGAGAAGGTCATTCCAAAAGACCAGCATCTCACCCATCCTTGGAGAATTCCAAGGGTTCTCCAGCAAAGCCCCGTGTCATCTTCTCCTGAGCTAAGGGGAATCTCCCGAAAAGGACTTGTCGGGGATAAAACTTTGGCAGCTATGTGTCTCTGCGTTGCAACTTGCCTTTACATTAAGGGGTGGGGTGGGGGCGGAGGTGTAACTTTCGAGTGGACAGATAGAGAAGCGAAACCATCTTTGGTTCAGCTGCAGACGGCGAGAGCTTGAAGCCTTGTCAAAGGACACCAGAACAGGTGTCGATTTGGTTGCCATAACGAAGTTGACTGGTTGATATGGATGATGAAAGATGTTGGGGGGTGGGTGTTGGCTGGGAAAACTCTCCAACCTTTAAGTCTATGAATTGGTGTGGGAACCTCAGAGTTAGTTTTGCTTCAACGATAACCACACAGTGTATTCAATAAACGTAAGATTTTTCTAAACGGAATGAACCCTGGAGTTTTATTTGTGATTCTCTAGCTCAGCGGGAGGCAACCTTGGCTCTTTTATGACTGGTGGACTTCAACTCCCAGAATTCCTGAGCCGGCCATGCTGAGGGGAAAGGGAGAGGTTTCCAAGCTGAGCCATGCTGGCTCAGGAATTCTGGGAGTTGAAGTCCACCAGTCATGAAGAGGCCATAGTTCCCCCATGCTGGCTCAGGAATTCTGGGAGTTGAAGTCCACCAGTCATGAAGAGGCCATAGTTCCCCCATGCTGGCTCAGGAATTCTGGGAGTTGAAGTCCACGAATCATGAAGGCGCCATAGTTTCCCCCATGCTGGCTCAGGAATTCTGGGAGTTGAAGTCCATGAGTCATGAAGGGACCAAAATTTCCCCCATGCTAGCTCAGGAATTCTGGGAGTTGAAGTCTATGACTCATGAGGGGGCCATAGTTTCCCCATGCTGGCTCAGGAATTCTGGGAGTTGAAGTCCACGAGTCATAAAAGAGCCAAGGTTGCCTACCCCTGCTCTAGATGGATGTTGACAGGACCAAAGCAGATGAACACTTAAGTCCATGTACCTCTACAGTCCAGAGCTGAAATCAGAGGGAGATCTAAAACCAAGTGTTCTACCAAGAAGGTCCTTCCCTTTGATAGGCTGAGAGAACTTACTCTTCTGTCTCCAGTGAGTTGACCTTGGCTACATAATTGCTGGGAATGTAGCCCAATTTGCCCGTTGAAAGGGCCTTGGCTCGCCACCACTCTCCTGTCCTGGAGAAAGAGAAGGGCAGAATTAGCTATGTTTTCCAACTTCCTCAAAACATAGCCAAGAATTAGCACTCTTGGGGGAAGCTCTGGGAAATTCCAGAAGTGGGGGAAGGTCTAGAAAGTCCCCAAAAACACCAGAAGAAGACATTGGCAATTCAGTGCTGCATTGTTGCAAAGGGACTCCATGGATTTATTTTTTTATTTTAATCCTATTTATATCCCGCCCTTCTCCGAAGACTCAGGGCAGCTTACAATTTTTTAAGCACAAACCAATGTGCTTAGCAATAGCCTTCATTCTATGTATATGCCTGCTTATTAGGGCTTTTGGGGGCCCCCCCAAGCGGCATTATTACAAAGTCAGCTTATTGCCCCCAACAATCTGGGTCCTCATTTTACCTACCTCGGAAGGATGGAAGGCTGAGTCAACCTTGAGCCTGGTGGGACTCGAACCTGCACTGATTGCAGGCAGCTGGTGTTACTTAAGGAGGCATTAGCCTACTGCTCCACGGAATAAACAGGAGTCATCCATCCATCCAAACATACATAGATTCATTCATCCCATTCAACCATCCATTTATCCATCCATCAATTGAACCATCCATCCATCTATCCAACATCCATCCATGCATTCATTCATCGGTCCATCCATTCACACACACACACACACACACACACACACACACACACACACACACACATTCAGCCATATATCCATCAGAATACAGCATAACAGAGTTGCAAGAGACCGTGGAGGTCTTCTAGTAGTCCATTTCCCTGTACCGTTCCAGACAAATGGTTGTCCAGTTTCTTCTTAAAAACCTCCAGTGATTCCAATGGTTGGATCAATTCAACCATCCAACTGTCCATCTGTCCATCCATCCAACATCCTCCCATCCATCTCCCATCCTTCATCCATCCCCATCCATCCATCCATCCATCTATCCATGTGTTCATCCCTCCATTAATCCATCCCCCTTCCATCCATCTATCCATCCATCCTTCATCCATCTCCCATCCTTCATCCATCCATCTATCCATGTGTTCATCCCTCCATTAATCCATCCCCCTTCCATCCATCTATCCATCCATCCTTCATCCATTTCCCATCCTTCATCCATCCATTCATCCATGTGTTCATCCCTCCATTAGTCCACCCTCCTTCTATCCATCTATCCATTCATCCTTCATCCATCTCTCATCCTTCACCCATCTCCTATCCATCCATCTATCCATCCGTGCATCCATCCACCCACCCATTAATCTATCCCCCTTCAATCCGTCCATCCAACCATCCATCATCCTCCATTCATCTCCCATCCTCCATCCATCCATCCATCCATCCATCCATCCATCCATCCATCCATCCATCCATATATCCAGCCAATATGTCCACCACTCAACATGGATTCAGAAAGGTCTACACAATTAGAAGCCACAAATAACAACCAGCAGAAAAAATAAATAAACCAAACTATAGTCTCCGAGGTATCTATTAACTGAGTAGAATGGCACAGCATATGTCAAACACAAATAAGGGCAAACACCCTCACTTGTGGTTATGTGTCTTGAGTTTTATCACCTTTTCCCCAAACCCGACACTTACTTCCAGTTTGCTGCAAAACTATGCCCATAACAAACCAACTGATTTGCTTAAGGACAGTAGCCTTCGCTTAATGACTGTGGCAGCTCCTTTACAACCGTGATGTTTGCTTAATGACCACCAGAAAAAAAAGAGCATAAGATCAGATCAGTCCCACGACTGACCTGTTTTGCAACAGTCATGACTTATGACAGTAATGAGTGGGCTCCATTACGGCCGCAAGTTGAGGACTATCTGAAACATGCGGTTCTCTGGCGGGCAACCATCAACCCAACAGCCACGTTTCCTCACCGGAGCTCCAAGTAGGACATTGAACATATTTAGGCTACAGATTTAAACTAAATTAGAAACATTTCCCCCCCCCCCCCAGGGGAAATTGAGAAACAGTAATTTTTTTCCAGGGAAGCCAGAGGCAGCCATACCAATGAAGGATGCAGAACTGAGAGAGATTGCTAAAATATGCTTGCATAAATGCCGAAAAGACTATTTTAATCCTTATTTTTGATGGCAGCACCGGGCATCTAAAATTCCTCCAGGAACTGAGTGGTTTGTTACACTTTCTGACCCACCAGGAGGCTCTAACCCAAATTCTCAGCCAGGTTTGACACGGGAATAAACAGAAGGCTGGACTGCACCATTGTTCCTGCTGGTTCCTCTCCAAAGGGAGGAGATCTGGGAGAGAAACTCTCCTGGGTGGTCAACACTGTGTAGCCTCACCGAGCTCTCTCCGCGGGGAAGAAGGCACAACGGCCACAGGCTCAAATGGGAGATGAGAAGATCTGAGGGTAGAAGATTTCCATGGTTCCTTTCCCTAAGCTTCCAGGACCGAGGAAAACTTGGTGATCTCTCAGCTTGGTTGTTCTCTTGCAGACGTTTCTTTACCCAGCCAGATAATGTCATCAGTGTTAGTAAGAAATGGGATTTGCTCCCAATTTACCCTATTCCTTACTAGCATGGATGAAATTACTGAAATGTCTGCAGGAAAACAACCAGCTCGGAGAGCACCAAGGACCCTACATTACCCCTCCTCCTCCTCCTCCTCCTCCTCCTCCTCCTCCTCCTCCTCCTCCTCTCTACAAACCCCATTCCCTTCTAGCACTGATGATGTTACATAGCTTAGTAATGAAATGTCTGCTAGAAGACAAGCTCAAACAGCACCAAGGACCCCATAGTTCTCCTCCTCCTCCTTTTCCTCCTCCTCCTCCTCCTCCTCCTCCTCCTCCTCCTCCTCCTCCTCCTCCTCCTCCTCCTCCTCCTCCTCCTCTCTACAAACCCCATTCCCTTCTAGCACTGCTGATGTTACATAGCTTAGTAATGAAATGTCTGCTAGAAGACAAGCTCAAATAGCACCAAGGACCCCATAGTTCTCCTCCTCCTCCTTTTCCTCCTCCTCCTCCTCCTCCTCCTCCTCCTCCTCCTCCTCCTCCTCCTCCTCCTCCTCCTCCTCCTCCTCTCTACAAACCCCATTCCCTTCTAGCACTGCTGATGTTACATAGCTTAGTAATGAAATGTCTGCTAGAAGACAAGCTCAAATAGCACCAAGGACCCCATAGTTCTCCTCCTCCTCCTTTTCCTCCTTTTCCTCCTCCTCCTCCTCCTCCTCCTCCTCCTCCTCCTCCTCCTCCTCCTCCTCCTCCTCCTCCTCCTCCTCCTCCTCTCTACAAACCCCATTCCCTTCTAGCACTGATGATGTTACATAGCTTAGTAATGAAATGTCTGCTAGAAGACAAGCTCAAATAGCACCAAGGACCCCATAGTTCTCCTCCTCCTCCTTTTCCTCCTCCTCCTCCCCCTCCTCCTCCTCCTCCTCCTCCTCCTCCTCCTCCTCCTCTCTACAAACCCCATTCCCTTCTAGCACTGATGATGTTACATAGCTTAGTAATGAAATGTCTGCTAGAAGACAAGCTCAAATAGCACCAAGGACCCCATAGTTCTCCTCCTCCTCCTCCTCCTCCTCCTCCTCCTCCTCCTCCTCCTCCTCCTCCTCCTCCTCCTCCTCCTCCTCCTCCTCCTCCCACTCCCTTTTAGCACTGATGATGTTACCTACTTGGTTAATGAAATGTCTGCAAGACAGCAACCAAGCTCGGAGGGTACCAAGGACCCCACAGTCCTCCTCCTCCTCTTCCTTGCAAACCCCACTCCCTTCTAGCACTGATGATGCTGCCTGGTTGGGTCATGAAACGTCTGCAAGGAAACCACCCAGCTGAGGGCACCAAGGACCCCACAGTCCTCCTCCTCCTCTCTGCAAACCCCCTTCCCTTATAGCACTGATGATGTTCCCTAGTTGGGTCATGGGACGTCTGCAAGAAAACCCCCAAGCATCAAGGACCCCTCATTTCAAACTTGATGTACAAAGGTTCTTCTTTATCAGATTCTAGGATTCTGTGAATCAGATTCCCCCCAGAAGCTACTTACGGTGCATCATTTCTCAAAAAGCTCTTTGACCCTCCAAAGGACCCCCCCAAACTTACTTCTCGAGGATCTGGAGATGATCGCCTTTCTGGAAACTGAGGTCCTCCTTGTGAATGGCTTCATAGTCGTACAAGGCCACGGCGATGAAATCCTCTGGGGGTGGGGGAAATGAGAAAACGTTTAGAGTGGAGACAGAACAAGACACACACACACACACACACACACACACAGAGAGAGAGAGAGAGAGAGAGAGAGAGAGAGAGAGAGAGAGAGAGAGAGAGAGAGAAATATTTACACTATATGCCTCTAGAAAGAGCTTCAATTACATCCTCCTGGCCACCATCTTTACAAAAAGGGACCTCTGTGACATTGATAGACAAATGGATGTCTACGAAGACAATGTTCTCCAGGAGGACCTAGGAGGGGAACCCAGCCTAGATGCCTACAGGGGTTCAGTTACATTGTCCTGGCCACCATCTTTACAAAAAGGAACCTCTGTGACATTAGCAGACCAATGAGTTCAGAATACAATGTTCTCCAGGAGAATCTAGGACTAGAACATAACCTAGATGCCTACAGGGATTCAATTACATCGTTCTGGCCACCATCTTTTACAAAAAGGGACTTCTGTGGCATTGGTAGAGCAATGAGCTTCTCAGAAGACAATGTTCTCCAGGACGATCTAGGATTGGAACCCAGCCTAGATGCCTACAGGGGTTATGGTCAAAAATGCAGAGATGGCCTCTAGACGGCGGTCAATAGGTTTAAAGCAACCTATTGCCGCCCTAGAGGCAGCCAATGGCGGCGCTGGAGACCGGTTGTCTGAGGAGCTGGGAGCCATTAGCCAGCTTCCCTGCTTAAGCAACCTTCCAGCAATTAACCCCACGTGATATATTTAAGTAAGACAAAGCCCAATATGTTGCACATACCATCCACCGGTAGGATCTTGGATTCTCTGGATCCTTTGCAGTTCTGGAATGCAAAAAAAAAAAGTATATATATTAATTATTATTCCTTAAGCCAGCGACACTTTATCAAAAGCTTATCCCTTTAGCAGACAACAAATAAGATCAAGGTTATCTTAGACCAGGGGCAGGCAACCTTGGCTCTTTTATGACTTGTGGATTTCAACTCCCAGAATTCCTGAGCCAGCATGGCTCAGCTTGGAAACCTCTCCCTTTCACCTCAGCATGGCTGGCTCAGGAATTCTGGGAGTTGAAGTCCACAAGCCATGAGGGGGCCATAGTTCCCCCATGCTGGCTCAGGAATTCTGGGAGTTGAAGTCCACGAGTCATGAGGGGGCCATAGTTCCCCCAAGCTGGCTCAGGAATTCTGGGAGTTGAAGTCCACAAGCCACAAAAGAGCCAAGGTTGCCTACCCTTGTCTTAGACGCAGAGATGATAATTAGAAAAAAAGAACATAGCCAGCTTTGCAAGGTCCTGAGGTCATGTGATCCCCTTTTGCGACCTTCTGACAAGCAAAGTCAGTGGGGGAAGCTGGATTGACTTAACAATTGTGCAATTCACTTAACAACAGCAACGATAACCCTATCCGCCATTGCCAGAAAGGTAGCACAACGGAGTACGACTCACAACAACCGCCTGGCTCAGCCACAAATCCTGATCGTAACTGTAGCCGTAATTTGAGGACTTCCCGGGCTGGAAGGAGACACACAAACACAGATACACAAGTACGCCAGACTTACAGGGTGCTTGATGGTGGGTTCCGTGGTATAACGGATCTCCAGAGTCGAGTTTGACTTCTCTATCTGCTTCTCCTTTCTTGGGAAAACGTTGAATTTGGATTCTGTGCAGCCCATTCTGGGACGAGAGAAGGAAAGACCGAAAGATGAATACTGCCATTTTATTCCCCTTCAACGGTCAAACAAGTGAAATGGACAAGGCACAATGTCTGCACGTGAGAACCCAGTTCAACTGGGATTTCACCCAGCTTTCTCCATCTCTCCTGGGACTATTCCTTTCCCAAATAGTTGCCCAATGTGGGAATTCATGCTTGGAATCTATTTCTTTGTGACAACTGCAGTAAATACTCAGTCAGCAGATGGCAGTGTTTACAGGTTTGGATCTATAGTATACTGTATACTCTATACCAGGGGTAGGCAACCTCGGCTCTTTTATGACTCATGGACTTCAACTCCCAGAATTCCTGAGCCAGCATAGCTCAGCATAGCTGGCTCAGGAATTCTGGGAGTTGAAGTCCATGAATCATAAAAGAGCCGAGGTTGCCTACCCCTGCTCTATACTCTTTTGTTCTAAGTACAGTTTCCTGTTACAGTTAAAAAATAGTTGAGCAGTAAAGCACATGGTGACTGTACTCTTGGCTTGCTCAGTGGTGATATATATAAACAGAATTTCTTTTTTAAAAAAATCTGGTTTTTTTTACATAATCCCTAAATACTTGGTACACATTGTGTGGCCTGGGTTTATATTTAAAAATGATCAATAACGATTAGTTTCTATAATTCTGTAGTCCACATAATAGCTTTCTCTTCTTCCAAAAATGTTCTCTATTGCCAACCTTGAATTAATACAATTCTTGTTATTTAGGGAAATGACAATTAAATATAGACATTTTTCTAACATTTCTTCAAATAATAACCACATTGATATAAAGCTTTTTTTTTCTAACTGATCGTCTTGATTGCCTTATCGTAGATCCTGTTTAAAATTCTTATTTAAGTTTGTTTTCCCCATGATATTTGAAACATTCTTATTGGTTAAGATTTTCTTTACACTTTAAGCTAGAATAAACAGAATTTCTAACACCCAAATTGCCCTTCAAGTTGCAGTCAATCTGTGCAGGAAATCCTCCTTTAGAAACCACAATTGGGGAGCAGCCACTTGGTCGTTAAGCGAAGCAGCTGTTAAGTGAACCTGTAACTGTGCTTGCAACCTTCTTCCAGCCTTCTTTTGCTTCACGGACCTGCAAAAGTCATCAGTGTGACGACGGGTGGCAAATTGGCTTTTTCATCACCCTCGTACCTGCGAACGGTCGCTAAATGAGGCCGTCGCTAAAGGAGGACCACCTGTACGAAGCACAATTTATACTCTTTTCCTCTTTTAAAAAAGTTTTATTAGTTTATAGCACACGATGCAATGAAAATGCGAAAGTAAATAGCGAAAGAGGTGGGGAAGGGAAAGGGGAGCGGAGACTGTACTGACTGAAGAAAAGAATACGAGGTCGAAATAATAATAATAATAATAATAATAATAATAATAATAATAATAATAATAATAATAATAAAATTTTGATTTTGGGTTTTATCAGTTAATTAGACTCGATGTTATCAAAATGGCTAGCTTATTTTATTTTGCAAAAGTAAAAAAAAAAAGAGCTTTGAAGTTGATGCTCTTCGTTGCTGCCCTAAAGGGAGTTCCCCCCCCCCTTTTTTTTTCCTCTTCCCTACCTCACTTCCCTTTTCCCTCATTTTTTTCGCTCTTTAGTTTGGTGCTATATTCGCATCGTCTCTAATTTCTTTTCTTTTCTTCCACAGAACGTTCTTCCACGTCGTACCACCCAAAATTTAAGGAAAAAACTCAGCGGTTACCTCTCTCCTTTGTAGGTTTTCCCCCACTTTCCACCCATCGAAAATCAGACCTACACGCCGGGGATCGGTAGCCAGATGGGCGGCCTATAAATGCAATGAATTCATTCATTAAAATTGAAATAAAAGATATCCAGCAGATGCAACAACCGCCCGCCAGGGACAACAATGGCCAAAAGCAGCCAGGGCAGGGGATAGATAGCGGATCTCTTCCTGTCAGTTGAGCGATGGGCAGGTGCTTTTTCTCACAACAAGACCCACCCAGGCAGAGAAGGCCATGGTGAGGGGGGGGCGTTGAACGGGGGGGGGGACAGGGAGAAGAAGCCAGGCAGTCAGTATCACACCCCCTTTAACAACAGCTGCAAAACTGCTGGTTGATAGTTCCTGAAATTGGACTCTCCAGCTGTTACTCTAAGCCAGGGGGTCTTCAAACTTGGCCCTTTGATGACTTGTGGACTTCAACTCCCAGAATTCCTCAGCCAGCCTCCATTTTGTTTGTTAGATTTAAGACAGGGGTCTTCAAACTTGGCCCTTTGATGACTTGTGGACTTCAGCTCCCAGAATTCCTCAGCCAGGCACGCGTGCCTGGCTGAGGAATTCTGGGAGTTGAAGTCCACAAGTCATCAAAGGGCCAAGTTTGAACACACACACACACACACCCCGCTCTAAACGAGTAATTTCCAAGCTTGAAGAGGGGTGGATTTCAGCTCTCAGAATTCCCCAGTCAGCGTGGGGGATTCTGGGAGTTTCTGGCTGGGGAATGGGAGCTGAAGTCCACATGTCTTCAGGCTGCTCAGGCTGAGAAACACAGGTCTAAGGAACCAATGACACACTGCTTCTTCTCCTTCTCTTTCTCCTTCACCTCCTTTTTCTTTCTTCTTCCTCCTCCCCTTCCCTCCTCCTCTTCCTCCCCTTCACCGTATACTTTCTCTTCATTTTCCTTTTTTGCTCTCTCTCTCCTTCCTCTCTCCCATTTTCCTCCCTCCCTCCCTCCCTTCCCTCCTCCTCCCTCCCTCCCTTCATTCCTTCCTTCCCTCCTCCTCCCTCCCTCCCTCTGTTCCTTCCTTCTTCCTTGCTTCCTCTATTCCTCTTCCTTTTGTTCTTTCCTTCCTTCTCTCCTCCTCCCTCCCTCCTTTCTTTCTCCTTCCTTCCATCTTTCCCTCACTCCCGCACTCTTTTCTTCTTTCCTCCCTTTCTCCTTCACCCTCCCTTCTTCATCCCTTCATTCCTCCCTTCTCTCCTACACCCGCTCTCTGTCCCTTCCTTCTTCCTTGCCCCCTCCATCTCTTCCTTTTGTTCTTTCCTCCCTTCTCTCCCTTTCTCCCTCCCTCCCTCCCCCCTCCTTCCTTCCTTTCTTTCTTTCTTTCTTTCTTTCTTTCTTTCTTTCTTTCTTTCTTTCTTTCTTTCTTTCTTTCTTTCCTTCCTTCCTTCCTTCCTTCCTTCCTTCCTTCCTTCCTTCCTTTCTTTCTTTCCCTCCCTCCCTCCCTCCCTCCCTCCCTCCCTCCCTCCCTCCCTTTTCCAGCAATGTCAGTTTGTCCCCTTGTCCAGCATGGCTTGCAAGCTGTACAAGAGGAAGCTGGAGTTTGCACCCAGCCTCGCTGGGGCTGAGCGCCCATTAGACTGTGCAAATATATTTTTCAGTGCCGGAAAGCCCCCATTTGCATCTCCTGTCAACAAAGCCCCCCCCCACCCCCCGGCAGAAACCACGGCCAGCAACGGTTCCTCAACTGCTTTGCATCACAGCAGGCAAATTTTTCTTACTCCCTTGCAAAAAACACACACATACAAAAAAAAAACCACCGGTAGGTCACAAGTTCTGAATTCGAGTCGCCTGAAATAATGATTAGCGAAGGAATTTTTCCCCAGAAAAAAACCCCAAGCCATGTTTTCAGAGCACTTCAGAGTTTTCTCTCCTCTATGCCTCCATCCTAAGACTGGAAGCTGAGCCCTTGTGACCTACTATATTTAATTCAGTATTTCCTCAACCTTGGCCACTTGAAGATGCGTGGACTTCAACTCCCAGAATTCCACAGCCAGCTCTGCTGGCTGTGGAATTCTGGGAGTTGAAGTCCACGCATCTTCAAGTGGCCAAGGTTGAGCAATACTAGCTTAGTCTATAGAAATAATAATAATAATAATAATAATAATAATAATAATAATAATAATAATAATAATAATAATAATAATAATAGCAATAATAATAATTTAATTTCTATACCGCCCTTCTCCCGAAGGACTCAGGGCGGTGTACAGGGCAATAAATACAATAAAAATACAATGTACAAAAGTTAAGAAAGAATTAAATAATGTAACCCAATTACAGTAAAAATTAATAAAATTAATATTAAAATACCCCAAAATACCCCAAACCCATCAGACCAGGCCGGCTTGTTCAAATAAGTAAGGATTCATCTGGGGTCTTCCCTGTTGCAAGGTTGGAAACAAAGGGTTAACATTAGGAGGAGGAGGAGGAGGAGGTGGTGATGGAGGAGGAGGAGGAGTCGGAGTCAAGGGTGAAGCTGGCCAGGGAAATGGTGAGCTCTCCATCTGACTCTTTGAAGCAGGGGTCTTCCAAACTTGGCCCTTTTATGACATGTGGACTTCAACTCCCAGAATTCCTTAGCCAGTGTGTGCCTGGTTGAGGAATTCTGGGAGTTGAAGTCCACCAGTCATAAAAGGGCCGAGTCTGAAGACCTCCTGCTTTAAACAGAGGCTGACTGGTTTTGTGGGCCTTGCCCTGAGTAGTGGCTGGACTAGTTGACCTCCAGGAACCCTTCCAACTCTACGATTCTGGAAAGACTCTTCTGGATCCTGCCCTAAGTAGAGGCCAGACTAGTTGAGCTCTATGAGCCGTTTCAATTGTAGGATTCTGGATGTCTTCGCCTTCATCTTTACACACACACACACACACACCGTGTACCTTACAACAACCCTGTGAGCTAGGTCAGGCTGCAAGAGAACACCTCCTCAAAGCTCACCAAGCAGCTCTCACAGCTGAATGGATATTGAAACTTTTTTACCTCTTGGACTACAATCCCCATCATGCCCTAGTGGCTCCAACCACCCCCCCCTCCCCCCACTGTGGCTATTTGCGCCCAATACATTATTTCTTTATTCCGTTTCCATAGCCACCCATCCCCAAAGCATTTTAAAGCAATAAAAAACCGCGACAAGCATTCCAAAATGAATGCAGGCGGTCCTCGACTTGCCACCGCAACTGAGATTACAATTTCTGTCTTTAAGCAAGGCCGCTGTTAAGGGAGTCAGAGCCTATTTCATAACCTTTATCGCCCTGGTTGTTAAGTGAATCACTGCAGCTGTGAAGTTAGTAAGATGGCCGTTAAGTGAATCTGGCTTGTCAGAAGGCCGCAAAAGGGGATCCCACGAGCCAGGGACGCGGCAATGGTCATAAATAGTTTTGGTCACCATGATGTAAAAAAGATGCTAAGACTCTAGAAAGAGTGCAGAGAAGAGCAACAAAGACGATCAGGGGACTGGAGACTAAAACATACAAAGAACGGTTGCTGGAATTGGGGATGTCTAGTTCAACAAAGAGAAGGACGAGGGGGGACATGACAGCAGTCTTCCAGTATCTCAGGGGCTGCCCCAAAGAAGAGGGAGTCAAGCTATTCTCCAAAGCACCTGAAAGCAGGAGAAGAAGCAAAGGATGGAAACTCACCAAGGAGAGAAGCAACCTAGAACTAAGGAGAAACTTCCTGACAGTGAGAACAATTAACCAGTGGAACAACCTGCCTCCAGAAGCTGTGAATGCTCCAACACTGGACGTTTTTAAGAAGAGACTGGACAGCCGTTTGTCTGAAATGGTATAGGGTCTCCTGCCTGAGCAGGGGTTGGACTAGATGACCTCCAAAGTCCCTTCCAACTTTATTATTACTATTACTATTATTATGACTACTACTACTACTACTACTACTACTACTATTATTTACATAGGATGTTGCCAAGCACCACAATTTTGATCATGTGACCCACAGGGGACGCTGCAGCCGTCGTAAGAGTGAAAAAGGGTCGTCATTTACTTTTCCCAGTGCCGTCGTAACTTCCAATGATTGCTAAACAAATGGCTGTAAATCGAGGACGGCCTACCTATATACAGCAGCCGAGACAGTTGGCCGGTTCACACATTCAGTGCCCCAGACTTGTGAACACAGCCGGGTTTTAAGGGCCTTACCAAAATCATTTAATTTATTTTTATGAATTTTGTTCATTAGTTTTCTTTGCCACCCATCTCGTTTTCAGAGTGACTGGGTGGGCTTGCCTGCACTACAAGCATTAAAATCCTACAAGGTAAAATATTTCCAAAAGAATAAAAAATGGACGTTACACAGAAAAATGGAATTATCTCTACATGGGGCTGCCCTTGAAGACCACTCGGAGGCTTCAACTGGTGCAGAATGCGGCCGCGCGAGTTGTAATGGGGGTCTCCCGATACTCCCATGTAACGCCTCTACTCCGCGAGCTGCATTGGCTTCCGGTTGCCCTCCGGGTGAAATTCAAGGTGCTGGTTATCACCTATAAAGCCCTACATGGCATGGGTCCGGGTTATTTGAGGGAACACCTGCTGCCGGCATCAAACGCCCTTCGCCCAGTGCGCTCCCACAGGGAGGGTCTGCTCAGGGTGCCGCCGGTAAGAGATTGCCGGCGGGTGACACCCAGGGATAGGACCTTCTCAGTGGGAGCGCCTGCCCTCTGGAACCAGCTGCCGGTGGAGTTGAGAACTGCCCCCGACCTCCGATCATTCCGCCGGGGCCTGAAGACCTGGCTCTTCGAGCTCTCTGGCCCAGGCTGAGGAGAAAATTTTAACTGGGGTTTTTAAGTGTACAGGGTGAATTTAATATTTTTTAACTGGTTTTTAACTTTTGTATGTTTTGATTTTTAATTCCCTGTAAACCGCCCTGAGTCCTCAGGGAAAGGGCGGTATACAAATCTGATAAAATAAATAAATAAATAAATAAATTATTGTTCAAAGATGGAGAGAGAGGGAGGCAGGGAGAGGATGCAAAGGGATTGGGGAGGAACAGAACAGAATAGAATAGAATATAGAGTAAGTAGAGTAGAATAGAATAGAATAATAGAATAGAATAGAATAGAATAGAATAGAATAGAATAGAATAGAATAGAATAGAATAGAATAGAATAGAATAACAGAATAGAATAACAGAATAGAATAGAATAGAATAGAATAGAATAGAATAGAATAGAATAGAATAACAGAACATAATATAAGAATAGAGTAGAACAGAACAGAACAGAACAGAATAGAATAACAGAATAGAATAGAATAGAATAGAATAGAATAGAATAGAATAGAATAGAATAACAGAACATAATATAAGAATAGAGTAGAACAGAACAGAATAGAATAGAATAACAGAATAGAATAGAATAGAATAGAATAGAATAGAATAGAATAACAGAACATAATATAAGAATAGAGTAGAACAGAACAGAATAGAATAGAATAACAGACTAGACTAGACTAGACTAGACTAGACTAGACTAGACTAGACTAGACTAGACTAGACTAGAATAGAATAGGATAGCAGCTGGAAGGGACCTTGGAGGTCTTCTAGTCCAACCCCCCGCTCAAGCAGGAGAACCTATACCATCACAGACAAGTGACTGTTCAGTCTCTTCCATTTTCTAACTTCACACAAGGCTCAAAACACTCAAAACAAACTGTGGGCTCAGTCCACGCTTACCTGCCCCATGCACAAAGAACGTTTTAGTCCAGACCCAGGTTTAGCATGCTGTGCGAACGCAGCCGGGTCTCCAAACAAAGCAGAAGTTTGCAGGCAAAGTGTGGGAATTAGGAAGTTGCCCGCAATTTGGGCATCCTTGCAACCTCGCCTGGGGGTGGGGGTGGGGGTGGGGAATCCCAACCCTGCCGTGTCACGGCCGCAGCCACCACATTGTGGGAGGCACAGAGTGAGGAAAGGCCGTTTCCTTCCGCCCTGATAAGAATCCTTCTGAAATTCACACAGCTGCACCGAAAAGCAGAAGCACATTTAAAAACATATATATATATATATATATATATATATATATATATATATATATATATATATATATATATATATATATATATATATATATATATAATTTTTTGTTTTTACTCGGACAGGAATTAAGCGAAACGCCTTTGAGGCAGCCATTTGCACAAGCCAGAGAGGGTAAGTGGGATCGGCAGCCCCTCACCCATGGAACTAAAGCCTTTCAACATCTCCTAAGCACACCCAAAGTCCCAGCAACCCTAGAAGGAAAAAAAATGGAATCATCTACACAACACACAAGGTAAGGACTACCACAATCACCACGTAGGACAAACAGGCCTCACGGAACGTCTCCATCAACACCGACTAGCAGTCGGAAGACAGGATGAAAATTCTTTAATTTCACAACAGACAGACAGGTCTCACCATAGTTTCAGTTGGGAAAATATACTGCTCAAAAATAAAAATAAAATAAAGGGAACACTTAAACAACACAATGTACTGTATTTAATAGTAGGATGTCTTATTTTCTGTTCCCTTTATTTTTTTGAGCAGTATATGACAATCCTAGTCCCAAAATGCCAGGGAATCTCCAGAAGGCTGCCACTCCGACAAATCAGCCATACAACAGACATCTAGATGTCAACACCTATAGACTACGCAAAAGAGATAATCAATCAGCCCCAAAGGGAACAAAACCTGGAATTCAGGCGAAAGTTCCTAACTGTGAGGACAATTAACCTGTGGAACAGCTTGCCACCAGAACACATGGGTGCTCCATCACTGGAGGTTTTTAAGAAGAGACTAGACAGTCACATGTCTGAGATGGTATAGGTTCTCCTCCTTGAGCAGGGGGCTGGACTAGAAGACCTCCAAGGTCCCTTCCAGCTTTATTCTATTCTATTCTATTCTATTCTATTCTATTCTATTCTATTCTATTCTATTCTATTCTATTCTATTCTATTCTATTCTATTCAACATCTACATGAAACCGCTGGGTGAGATCATTCGTGGTTTTGGAGTTGGGTATCATCAGTATGCCGATGATACCCAGCTTTTCATTTCGACCCCAAACCACCCCAGTGATGCCCTCGACGTGATGTCCCATTGCCTGGAGGCGGTTCGGGTCTGGATGGGGAGGAACAGACTTCAACTCAACCCCGACAAGACTGAGTGGCTGTGCATACTGGCATACCGGGATATTCAGAACATTTCATCTCTTTCTATGGGGGGTGAGCTTTTACCCCCCGTGGATAGGGCTCGCAACTTGGGAGTCCTCCTAGATTCACGGCTCACTCTGGAAGACCATATAGTAGCTGTGACTAGGGGGGCCTTCGCCCAGGTTCGCCTGGTGCACCAGTTGCGGCCCTATCTAGACCGGGATGCCTTATGTACGGTCACTCACACGCTCGTGACCTCTCGTCTGGACTACTGCAATGCTCTCTACATGGGGCTGCCCTTGAGGACCACTCGGAGGCTCCAACTGGTACAGAATGCAGCCGCGAGAGTTGTGTTGGGAGTTTCCCGATACTCCCACGTTACACCTCTGCTCCGTGAGCTGCATTGGTTACCAGTTGCCTTCCGGGTGAGATTCAAGGTACTAGTAATGGTATTCATAGCCCTACATGGCATGGGGCCGGAGTACCTGAGGGAACACCTGCTGCCGGCATCGACTTCCCTCCGCCCTGTGCGTTCCCACAGAGAGGGTCTCCTCAGGGTGCCACCGATCAGAGAATGTCGATTGGTGGCCCCCAGGGGGAGGTCCTTCTCTGTGGGCGCCCCGGAGCTATGGAACCAGTTACCGGTTGAGCTCCGGACGGCGCCCGACCTTCGCTCCTTCCGTCGCGATCTGAAGACACTCTTATTTGAACAAGCCGGCCTGGCCTGATGGGGGATGGGTTGGGTTTTTATTGTCATTTTTAATATATGTATTTACTGTTTTTAGTTGGGCATATGTTTAATTTTCTTTTAACTTTTGTATTTTTGTATTTTTTATATATGTGCCCTGTTCACCGCCCTGAGTCCTTCGGGAGAAGGGCGGTATATAAATAAAATTATTATTATTATTATTATTATTATTATTATTATTATTATTATTATTATTATTATTATTATTATTATTATTATTATTATTATTATTATTATTTTATTCTATTATTATTCTATTCTATTCTATTCTATTCTATTCTATTCTATAAAAGACCCCAGCACCTCTCCACCAGCAATCAGCACCCAGATCAGCATAGATTAACTCCAAAATTAACTTCAGACCAACAATCAAGTAAACAATCAAGGAACTGCCAAAGAGCCATTAACCGAAGAATCCTTAAGACCACACACACACACACACACACACACACACACACCACCAGAATATAAACCGACAGCAAACCCCACTCCATTCTAGCACTGATGATGTTACCTAGTTGGGTCATGAAAGGTCTGCAAGAAAACAAGCAAGCTCAGAGAGCACCAAGGACCCCACATATTCCCCGACCCAGAAGAGGAAGCAGCCACCAAACCCTCTGCCCCCAATGCCTCGTCTGCGCCGGAATTCAATGAAGTGCCAAATACTCAGCTGCAAGTAGCCAGCCCCCAAAGCCGCAGGGCGTTTGAGAAGCGAGATCCGATCTCGTGGTCAGAAGCCGGAAACCGGGCTGCAAGCAAAAGTCACTGAGCAGAATTTGGCTGCCAGCAGGAAGTTTGCGCAGGGCTGATTAAAGAAGGGGCCAATTCGGGGACTGGGAATCTCCTTCTCCAGGCACCCTGAGATAAGGCAATTACGATTGTAAGTTGCGACGGTCGTAAAGTGGGTCAACACACGACTGGCTTGATTTTAGGGCCTTTTTTTGTGGCAGGGATTATGCAATGGTGGGAGTCGTAAAGCAAACACGGCGGTCATTAAACAGGGGTAGGCAACCTTGGCTCTTTTATGACTCGTGGACTTCAACTCCCAGAATTCCTGAGGAGCCACGCTGAGGGGAAAGGGAGAGGTTTCCAAGCTGAGCCATGCTGGCTCAGAAATTCTGGGAGTTGAAGTCCACCAGTCATGAGGGGGCCATAGTTCCCCCATGCCGGCTCAGGAATTCTGGGAGTTGAAGTCCACGAGTCATGAGGGGGCCATAGTTCCCCCATGCTGGCTCAGGAATTCTGGGAGTTGAAGTCCACCAGTCATGAAGGGGTCATAGTTCCCCCATGCTGGCTGAGGAATTCTGAAAGTTGAAGTCCACCAGTCATGAAGGGGCCATAGTTTCCCCATGCCGGCTCAGGAATTCTGGGAGTTGAAGTCCAGGAGTCATGAAGGGGCCATAGTTTCCCCCATGCTGGCTGAGGAATTCTGGGAGTTGAAGTCCACCAGTCATGAAGGGGCCATAGTTCCCCCATGCCGGCTCAGGAATTCTGGGAGTTGAAGTCCAGGAGTCATGAAGGGGCCACATTTCCCCCATGCTGGCTCAGGAATTCTGGGAGTTGAAGTCCACGAGTCATGAGGGGGCCATAGTTCCCCCATGCTGGCTCAGGAATTCTGGGAGTTGAAGTCCACGAGTCATGAGGGGGCCATAGTTCCCCCATGCTGGCTCAGGAATTCTGGGAGTTGAAGTCCACCAGTCATAAAAGAGCCAGGGTTGCCTACCCCTGGTCTAAGTAGAAAACAGAAGTTAAATCTATAAAGCATACTGAAAACAAGAAACATTAGCAGAAAAGGATTTCTTTCTGGTTCTGTCCTCAGGGGGAAAAAAAAGTTTTATTTGTATTACAATACATTCAGTCCTCTACTTACAACCGATCCACAATTTTCTGTTCCTAAGCAAAATAATCATGAAGGGAGTTTGGCCCCCATTTTAAGACCTTTCTTGTCACAGTTGTTAAGTGAATCGCTACAGGGGTTAAGTCATTAACACGGTCGTTAAATGGATCCAGCTTTCCCCATTGACTTTGCTCATCAGAAGGTCGCAAAAGGGGATCACGTGACCGCCCCCCCCGGGATGCTGCGACCGTCATAAACACGAGTCAGTGGCCAAGTGTCCGAATTTCGATCACATGACACGGGGGACGCTGCAGTGGTTGTAAGTGTGAAACACGGTCCTAAGTTACTTTTTTTTCAGTGCCGTCGTAACTTTGGCTGGTACTAAATGAATGGTTGTAAATCAAGGACTAGTTGTAGCTGAAACCGCTGAGATAACATGCTCTGTCTGTATTCTTCACACCAACTTGGCCATTTTCGTGGTTGTTAATAATAATAATAATAATAATAATAATAATAATAATAATAATAATAATAATGTGATGATGATGATGATGATGATGATGATGATGATGATGATGATGATGATGGAAGGGACCTTGGAGGTCATCTAGTCCTACCCCCTGTTCAGGCAGGAAACCCTATACCATTTCAGACAAATGGCTGGCCAGTCTCTTCTTAAAAACTTCCAGTGTTGGAGCATTCACAGCTTCTGGAGGCAGGTTGTTCCACTGGTTAATTGTTCTCACTATCAGGAAGTTTCTCCTTAGTTCTAGGTTGCTTCTCTCCTTGACAAATTTCCATCCGTTGCTTCTTATCCTGGCTTGCTTTGGAGAATAGCTTGACTCCCTCTTCTTTTGGGGGCAGCCCCTGAGATATTGGAGCACTGCTATCATGTCCCCCCCCTCGTCCTTCTCTTCATTAAACTAGACCAGGGGTAGGCAACCTCGGCTCTTTTATGTTTATGTTTTATGTTTTATGTTTTATTTGATTTGTATACCGCCCTTCTCCCTAGGGACTCAGGGCGGTTCACAGGGCATATATAAATAACAATACAATGCAATACAAAAGTTAAAAAAAAGATTAAATCAATGCCCAGTTAAAAACAGTGATACAATACTAAAACAACAATTTAAAACCCAAATCCCCCGTCAGGCCAGACCAGCTAATTCAAACAAATGGGTCTTCAAGCCACGACGGAAAGTTCGGAGGTCTGATGCCATCCGGAGCTCCACCGGCAGTTGATTCCACAAAGCCGGGGCACCCACAGAGAAGGCTCTCCCCCTGGGGGCCGCCAGTCGGCATTCCCTGACTGGCGGCACCCTGAGGAGGCCCTCTCTGTGGGAGCGCACAGGGCGGAGGGGATGCTGACTCAGGAATTCTGGGAGTTGAAGTCCACGAGTCATAAAAGAGCCGAGTTTGCCTACTCCTGAACTAGACATACCCAATTCCTACAACCATTCTTCATATGTTTTAGCTTCCAGCCCCCTGATCCTCTTTGTTGCTCTTCTCTGCCCTCTTTCCAGAGTCTCAACATCTTTTTTTACATCCTGGCGACCAAAACTGGATGCAGGATTATTTTAGAGCCTTGCCCGGCATTGGGAGGGATGAACGGGAAGGAGTAAATGACCCCGAGTAACCCAAAGGGAGAGTTTTTACACTGCAACATGTAGTTTTGCAACTAGTTAAAAGATCATGAAAATAAAATGAATCTATCAGCATTATCTCTGGGCGTGGATTAGGTCAGGCTTGCAATTATTTGCATAACGCGATGGTCTGTGTCCCTTCGGTGGCAATGTTTACCTTTTCAGACTACACTTAGTCCCGGACTTACGACTGTTCATTTAGCAACCGTTCAAAGTTAGAACGGCACTGAAAAAAGTGACTTAGGACCATTTTTTCCACACTTCCGACCCGTTGCGGCATCCTTGCGGTCACGTGACCAAAATTCAGCCACGTGGCAACTGACTCGTACTTATGACGGTCGCAGCATCCCGGGGTGGGTCACGTGATCCCCTTTGGCGACCTTCCGAGAAGCAAAGTCAATGGGGAAGCCTGATTCGCTGAACGACTGCGTGACTCAGTGCAAAGATTCACTTAACAACCGTGGCAAGAGAAGTCGTCCAATGGGGCCAAACTCACTTAACAAATGTTTTCCCTTAGCCGCGTAAATTCTGGCCTCCGTTGTGGCTGTAACTCGAGGACTAGCTGTGCAGATGGTCCTCGCCCAAGACCCCCATTGGAACCAGAATTGTTGTTTGGGATTGGCCGCGGTGTTTCCGGGGAGGGAAGGGAATTGCAGGGACCCGGTCAGCTTGGGGTGGTGGGCAAGATCCCGCTGCAGAACAGTGGGAAGTTCTGAGGCTCCATCTCTGCCTCGGACGCCGCACTTCCGGTATGTCCCTTCCTCCCAGGACATGAGGAAGAGGAGGAGGAAATACTCTTCCCATGCTCAGGAGACTCTTTCCAAGGCCCAGCACGAAGGCCAGCTCTACCTGACCCCAGATATCCTCAGCCAAGGGAGCTCTGCCACCATAACTCTTCCTTCCTTCCTTCCTTCCTTCCTTCTTTTCCTCCCTCCCCTTTTTCTTCCTTCCTTCTTTCCTTCTTTCCTCCCTCCCTCCCTCCCTCCTGCTTTTCCTCCCTCCCTCCCTCCCTCCCTCCCTTCCTTCCTTCCTTCCTTCCTTCCTTCCTTCCTTCCTTCTCTCCTTTCTCTCCCTCACATCTGTCCTCTTTTTCTCTCATTCTTCCCACCTTCTTTCTCTCCTGCTTTCCTTCCCTCCTCCCTTCTTCCCTCCCTCCTCTGCTTCTTTCCTTCCCTCCTCCTCTCCTTCTTTCCTTTCTTCTCTCCTTCCATTGCTTCTTTCCTTTTTTTCTTCCATTTCTCCTTCCCTCTTTCCTTCTTTCCTTCCCTCCTTCCTTCCTTCCTTCCCTCTTTCTTTCCTTCTCTCCCTTCCCCCTCTTTCTTCCCTTTCCTCTTCCCTCCTTCCCTCCCTCTTTTTTTCCTTCCCTCCTTCCCTCCTTCTTTCCTTCCCTTCTTCCTTCTCTTCTTTCCCTCCTTCCTTTCCTCCCCTCTCTCTCTTCTCCTTTCCCTCTTTCCTTCTTTCCTTCTCTCCTTCCATCCCTCTCTTTCTCTCTTTCCCTCCCTTCCCCCTCTTTCTTCCCTTCCCTCCTTCTTTCTCTCCTCTCCTTCCCTCTTTCCTTCTTTCCTTCCTTCCCTCCATCTTTCTTCCCTTCCCTCCTTTTTTCTCTCCTTTCCTTCCCTCCTTCCTTCTCCTTCCCTTCCCTCCTTCTTTCCCTCCTTTCCTCCCCTCCCTCTCTTCTCCTTTCCCTCTTTCCATTCTTCCCACCTTCTTTCTCTCCTGCTTTCCTTCCCTCCTCCCTTCTTCCCTCCCTCCTCTCCTTCTTTCCTTTCTTCTCTCCTTCCCTTGCTTCTTTCCTTTTTTCTTCCGTTTCTCCTTCCCTCTTTCCTTCTTCTTTCCTTCCCTCCTTCCCTCCATCTTTCTTCCCTTCCCTCCTTTTTTCTCTCCTTTCCTTCCCTCCTTCCTTCTCCTTCCCTTCCCTCCTTCCTTTCCTTCTTTCCTCCCCTCCTTCCTTCTCTCCTTCTTTCCTTCCTTCCCGCCGCGCCGCTCACCTGCCGGCTCTCCTGGCCGAGGTGCCCCGACGGCGCGTCCGAACGCTCCGAGCTCTCCGCGCTCACTGGAGCCGCCGACGCCGCCTTGCCTGGCGCATCCCCGGCAGCCTCTCGCGATCCGCCCCGACGGAGCCTCGCCTGCGAAGGCAGCTCCGGGAACCGCCGCGGAAAGCAGAAGCTCCGGTAGCCGCGCCTCCTTCCGGGAAGCGTCGCCCGCGGGCGCCTGGGCTGGCCGGCCGGCTGTGCGCGCAGCTGGGCGTCTCTGGGTGCGCCTGGGAAGTTGCATTGGGGACAGAACAGAACAGAACAGAACAGAACAGAACAGAATAGAATAACAGAGCTGGAAGGGATCTTAGAGGTCTTCTAGTCCAACCCCCTGCTCAGGCAGGAAACCCACTGCCATTTCGGACAATGGGTTCTTCTTTTTTTTTTTATTGAAAAGTTTTAAAATACATTTTATCTTTAACAATCCCCCCCTTCCTCTCCCGTACCTATGGGTTCTTCTTAAAAACTTCCGGGGTTCAAGCATTCACAACTTCTGGAGACAAGCAGTTCCACTGGTTAATTGTTCCCCCATTATTTTATCTATCTATCTATCTATCTATCTATCTATCTATCTATCTATCTATCTATCTATCTATCTATCTATCTATCTATCTATCTATCGATCGATCGATCGATCGATCTATCTATCTATCTATCTATCTATTTATTTATTTATTTGGTTTTATATACCGCCCTATTCCCGAAGGACTCGGGGCGGTTTACAGGGCAAAGTTAAAAAAACCAATATAAGTTAAAATAGAGTTAAAATAAAATTAAATAACAATTAATAGCCCCCAAAGTTAAAAAGTTAAAAATTTAAAACCCCTCAGTCCAGGCCAGATAAATCAAATAACCAGGTTTTTAGGTCCTGGCGAAACGAACGAAGGTCGGGGGGGGGGGGCAGTCCGGAGATCCACAAGCAGATCATTCCATTATCAGGAAGTTTCTCCTTAATTCCTGGTTGCTTCTCTCCTTGATGAGTTTCCATCCGTTGCTTCCTGTCCTGCCTTCAGGTGCTTTGGAGAAGAGCTTGACTCCCTCTTTTTGGGGCAGCCCCTGAGATACTGGAAGGCTGCTATCCTGTCCCCCCTGGTCCTTCTCTTCATTAAACTAGACATCCCCAATTCCAGCAACCGTTCCTTACATGTTTTACCCTCCAGTCCCCTGATCATCTTTGTGGCTCTTCTCTGCACTCTTTCTAGTGTCTCAACATCTTTTTTACCTCGTGGAGACCAAAACTGGGTCCCAGGTGTGAAATGGGACATCCACCTCCCAGGACAAGCAGGGGCATGCTTTCCTGGGGGGGGAGACAGGCAAAAGGGGGGCACATGCACATAAAGTGACATCTGTTCACTTCCTGCACAACAGGCAAAAATCAGTGCAAGGACTGGCGAGGTTGTTTATCATCAGAGCAGAAATAACACACCCACACTGTGACCTAGATCACCCTTGGGCCCTTGAGGATGTCTGGGCTTCACTTCCCAGCATTCCCAACCAGCATGGGTGGACTTCAACTCCCAGGATGCCCCAGCCAGCAGAGTGGATGGATGAATAGATGGATGGGGGATGTTGAGGAGGAGGAGGAGCAGGAGGAGAAAGGGAGATAGAAAAAGAGAAAGAAGAGGAGAAGAGGAAGAGGAGGAGGAGGAGGGAGGAAGAGGGAAGAAGAAGTAGAAGGAGGAGGAGCAGGAGCAGGAGGAGAAAGAAGGAGGGGGAGGGGGAGAGAAGGAGGGGAGGAGGAAGAGAAGGAGAAGGAGGGGGGAGAGAAGGAGGAGGGGGAGGAGGAAGAGAAGAAGGAGGAAGGGAAGGAGGAAGGAGAGGAGGAAGAGAAGGAAGAGAAGGACGACAAGGAGGAGGAGGAGGAGGAGGAGGAGGAGGAAGGGGAGGAGGAGGAAGAGGAGGAGGAGGAGGAGGAAGAGGAGGAGGAGGAGGAGGAGGAGGAGGAAGAGGAGGAGGAGGAGGAAGAGGAGGAGGAGGAGGAGGAGGAAGAGGAGGAGGAGGAGGAAGAGGAGGAGGAGGAGGAAGAGGAGGAGGAGGAGGAGAAGGAGGAGGAGGAGGAGGAGGAGGAGGAGGAAGAGGAGGAGGAGGAGGAGGAGGAGGAGGAGGAGGAGGAGGAGACCACCATTGAATGCTTAAACCACTGTTTCTCAGCCTCGGCAGCTCAAAGATGTGTCTACCAACTTCTCGACTTCCAGACCGGCTGTGGAATTCTTGGAGCTGAGGTCCACCCATCCTCAAGGGCCAAGCTTGAGGGATACCACTCTAAGCCAAGCCCATTTCTCCCTCTCGGCAAAGTCACTGGCTATGATCGGAGACGCCCTTTCGGTGCTGACGGATGGTAGGTCCTCCCCCATCAAGACCAGAACAGCCCTGGGGAACCAGGCCACTGAGAGGCAGACAGTTAGAGCCAGAATAGGGATACATTCCGGGGAAAAAAAGGACTTGCAAAATTTGGCCTGACGTCACGCACTTTCATTTCCAAGCAGAAGTTTCCCGTCCGCTGCAGGGCCACAGAGCCGGATGACAAGCGAAACGTTCCTTTAGGGTTAACGCGAGATGAGGTGGGATTTTTCAGTCTGGCAGTTTGCATCTTTTAGGTCACCCCACCCATCTGCACGGGTTGGGTTAGGCAATGCCCTCTTCAAACAAGAAGTAGCCAGAGAGTTTCCCCGGATCCTCCAATTCCGCAGAGTCATCACAATGTGGAGACCATTGTGCACCAGAGCCAGACGTTGAAGCCACCAGGAAAGTGGAAACAACCTAGCTGTGGACTCGACGAACAACAAAACCAGGCAGAACTTGCATGATACACCATGGTTGCTGTCTTGACTTTTCTGACCTCTCCTGCAGGTGTCCACTTCTTCTCCTGTGAGAAGGATCTCGGAGTCCTAGTGGACCATCCCTTAAATAGGAGCCAGCCGTGTGCTGCAGCTGCCAAAAAAGCCAACATAGTGCTGGGCTGCATTAACAGAGGGAGAGAATCAAGATCACGTGAAGTGTTAATACCACTTTACAAGGCCTTGGTAATGACACACTTGGAATACTACATCCAGTTTTGGCCACCACAATAGCTTGAGACTCTAAGAGTGCAACAAAGCAACAAAGATGATCAGGGGACTGGAGGCTAAAACATACAAAGAACGGTTGCAGGAATTGGGTCTGTCTAGTTTAATGAAGAGAAGGACGAGGGGGGACAGGATAGCAGCCTTCCAATCTCTCAGGGGCTGCCCCAAAGAAGAGGGAGTCAAGCTCTTCTCCAAAGCGCCTGAAGGCAGGACAAGAAGCAATGGATGGAAACTCATCAAGGAGAGAAGCAACCTAGAACTAAGGAGAAACTTCCTGACAGTGAGAACAATTAACCGGTGGAACTACCTGCCTCCAGAAGCTGTGAATGCAGCATTACTGGAGGTTTTAAAGAAGAGACTGGACAGCCATTTGTCCGAAATGGTATAGGGCTTTCTTCCTGAGCAGGGGGTTGGACTAGAAAACCTCCAAGGTCCCTTCCAACTCTGTTATTCTATTCTATTCCTCTGAGCTTGGGAGTAAACTGTCTTCTGGAGACCTTCTGCTTTGGAAAGTTAGGTAGTTCCACAGCCCAGGTTGGTGGTCTCTGATGGAGCTGGATCGGATTCCTCTTTTATTTTTACCACTCAGTTGGATTGATGGCGCTTTCAATTTAGAATCTGCTGGGATGATAAGAGCTGTGGGTCCTTTGGGGGTCCCACATTATGCTTGAAGTGTGCTTGATGGCATGGAGGCCACAAGAGTCTGTTCAACAGCTGGTTGTCCAGGAGATGGAGAGCAGAAATGCTGGTTAGAAAATCATGGGTGGTGGAGGACGCTTCATGGCTCAGGTCACATGAAGTCCTCTATCAAGGACCAATCCTTCATGGAAGAGACCACAACAGGCTTTCCTAAAACCTGCATGAAAAATGGCAGAGAAGAAATGCAGAGAAGAGCAACAAACATGGTTAGGGGACTGGAGGTCTAAAAGATCTGAAGAACAGTTTGCAGGAATTGGCTAGGTCTAATTGAATGAAGAGAAGGACCAGGGGTGACCTGATAGCAGTGCTCCAATATTTGAGGGGCTACCACAAAGAAGAAGGGAGTCAAGCTATTCTCCAAAGCGCCTGAAGGCAGGACAAGAAGCAACGGATGGGGACTAATCAAGGAGAGAAGCAACCTGGAACTAAGGAGAAACTTCCTGACAGTGAGAACAATTAACCAGTGGAACAACCTGCCTCCAGAAGCTGTGAATGCTCCAACACTGGAAGTTTTTCAGAAGAGACTGGAGGGCCATTTGTCTGAAATGAGATAGGGTTTCCTGCCTGAGCAGGGGGTTGGACTAGATGACCTCCAAGATCCCTTCCAAGTCTCTTATTCTGGTAAGCGCAGTGTGAGACAAAGCAGGCATGGAGCTTTTTAAGCAGTCTCGGTCTGGCAAACGAATCAGTCCCTGCCTTTCAGAGCTATTTGCCGTTAATAAGGGAAGTCACGATTCTGAGGTTATGAGAAGGTGCCTTCCCAATCTCTTCTTCTCTGAATTCTCTAAAGAAAGGGCTTCTGGTTTCATTTCTACAACGGTTGTGCAATTCAGGAGCTCCAGCCAGCTTGGGCCACGTCAGGCCTTCTCAGAACAAAACGTAAGAGCAGAGATTAATCATCCAGGATGTAAAAAAGATGTTGAGACTCTGGGAAGAGTACAGAGAAGAGCAACAAAGATGATCAGAGGACTGGAGGCTAAAAGATACAAGGAACGGCTGCTGGGATTGGGGATGTCTAGTTTAATGAAGAGAAGGACGAGGGGGGACAGGATAGCAGTCTTCCAGTATCTCAGGGGCTGCCACAAAGTAGAGGGAGCCAAGCTATTCTCCAAAGCGCCTGAAGGCAGGACAAGAAGCAATGGATGGAAACTCACCAAGGAGAGAAGCAACATGGAACTAAGGAAAAACTTCCTGACAGTGAGAACAATTAACCAGTGGAACCACCTGCCTCCAGAAGCGGTGAATGCTCCAACCCTGGAAGTTTTTAAGAAGAGACTGGACAGCCATTTGTCTGGAATGGAATAGGGTTTCCTGCCTGAGCAGGGGGTTGGACTAGATGACCTCCAAGGTCCCTTCCAATTTATTATTATTATTATTATTATTATTATTATTATTATTATTATTATTATTATTATTATTCCAGATTTGTAACCCCTGGGCATAGATCAAACAACCCAACTCATCACAGCTTCTTTGGGGAGTGAGGAACGCCTGGCCACCTTGCAGGGAACAGAAGAGTCAGCAGGCTGGGAAGGAAAACAGGGCTCCTGTTTGCACTGACACGGATAGTCCTCGACTTACGAGCCAAAATTTCCAAAATTTCTGATGCCCAGCGAGACAGTTGTTAAGTGAGTTTTGTCCCCTTTTACGATCTCTCTTTGCCACGGCCGTTAAGTGAATCACTGCAGTCGTTAAGGTAGTAACACGGTCGTTAAGCGAATCCGGCTTCCCCCATTGACTTTGCTGGTCGGAAGGTCATAAAAGGGGATCACGTGACACCCCTCCCCGGGGACGCCATGACCGTCGTAAGTACGAGTCAAGTGTCTGAATTTTGATCCCATGACCCTGGGGATGCTGCCACGGTCGTAAGAGGGAGAAACTGTGCTAAGTTGTTTTTTTCATTGCCGCTGTAACCTCCGATGTTGTAACCTCAAGGTTGACTCAGCCTTCCATCCTTCCAAGGTAGGCAAAATGAGGACCCAGATTGTTGGGGGCAATTAAGCTGACTTTGTAATAATGTCGCTTGGGGTGTGTGTGAAAGCCCTAATAAGCAGGCATATACATAGAATGAAGGCTACTGCTAAGCTTGTAAGCCGCCCTGAGTCTTCGGAGAAGGGCGGGATATAAATGGAATTAAAATAAAAAAATAATAATAAATAGTTGTAAGTTGAGGATTGCAATAGACTGAAGTCCTTTCTCTTTGCATTATCTTTCACTCTTGTTAAATCTCTAACAAAAAGTATTTTTTTAAAACAACAACAACAATAATTCTGAAGAACAAATGGGATTAGGCAAGGATGTTACAAGGGAACATGTACAATGATACATAATACATAATAAGGTAAGATAGATAACCTTTATTGTCATTTTTTTCTGTCAGCACACTGGCCCCCATTAAAAATGAAATTCTGTAGCTTGCTCTCAAAGGGAAGTATTTATATCTACCCATACACAACACACATATACATGTGCTATATATATACACAGACACACATATATACCTACAGTCCAGGGGCAGGCAACCTCGGCTCTTTTATGACTCGTGGACTTCAACTCCCAGAATTCCTGAGCCAGCCATGCTGAGGGGAAAGGGAGAGGTTTCTAAGCTGAGCCATGCTGGCTCAGGAATTCTGGGAGTTGAAGTCCACAAGTCACGAAGGGGCCACAGTTCCCTCATGCTGGCTGAGGAATTGTGGGAGTTGAAGTCCACAAGCCACGAAGGGGCCACAGTTCCCTCATGCTGGCTGAGGAATTCTGGGAGTTGAAGTCCACGAGTCATGAGGGGGGCATAGTTCCCCCATGCTGACTCAGGAATTCTGGGAGTTGAAGTCCAAGGTCATGAGGGGGCCATAGTTCCCTCATGCTGGCTGAGGAATTCTAGGAGTTGAAGTCCACCAGTCATGAAGGAGCCATAGTTCCCCCATACTGGCTGAGGAATTCTGGGAGTTGAAGTCCACCAGTCATGAAGGAGCCATAGTTCCCCCATACTGGCTGAGGAATTCTGGGAGTTGAAGTCCACCAGTCATGAAGGGGCCATAGCTCCCCCATGCTGGCTCAGGAATTCTGGGAGTTGAAGTCCACCAGTCATAAAAGAGCCAAGGTTGCCTACCCCTGACTTACACCCATATATATAAACACATATAAATATTAATCACTGTCCATCACGAATACATAATGGAAGGAGGAAGCTTGAGAGTTCACAAGGTTAATGCTGTATGGGAGAAAACTATGGCTGGGTCTGGATGTTCTGCTTCGGGTACCACGGAACCCCCTCCTCCCAGAAGGTAACAAGGAAAACAGCTCGTGGAGAGGGTGTGTCGTGTCCCAGACAATCCTGAGGACCCTGTTCAAGTGTCACTTATGTGCCACGTCCTGGATGGAAGGAAGGGAACTGCCAATAATCTTTTCTGCTGTGCTCACCACTCTCGGCATTGCCTTCCTGTCCAAAGGGCCTTCTCTGTGGGAGCACCAACCCTATGGAATCAGCTCCCCCCTGAGCTTCGGATAGCCCAAAACCTCCAATCCTTTCGCCGCGGCCTCAAAACACACCTGTTCCACCAAGCTGACCTAGACTGACAGGCATTTTAATTAATTTATATTTAGTATTTTTAATTCATTTTTAAATTCTCTAATTTTTTATTGCACTGATGTTCTCAATCTCATTTTATCTTGATTCATGTACTTATTATATGTTTTATTGTTAGCCGCCCTGAGTCCTTCAGGAGATAGGGCGGGATATAAATCCCATCAATAAATAAATAATAAATAAAGCAGCGACGATTCCAAACCAGATAATATATCATACATAACACAATACAATACAATACAATACAATACAATACAATACAATACAATACAATACAATACAATACAATACAATACAATACAATACATCAGGGCTTTTTTTGTCATAGAACGCTCATAACGGATTTCCGGCACCTTTTTTGGGATGGAACCTTGTAGGGTAGGCAAGGTGGGTTGTATGACATGTCTGAGTTCCGGCACCTTTTTCCTTTACAAAAAAGCACCAAATACAATACAATACAATACAATACAATACAATACAATACAATACAATACAATACAATACAATTGTCATGGTTCTGACAGCTGAAACTCTTCAAAGAACTTTGAGGCATCATTTACCTTAAAGAATCTTTTTTCGAGTAGCATCATAGCATCGGCACGTACATGGTGGTAGCCAAAATCTGAATTCTCCTCCCCTTGAGCACCTAGTATCAAAGCACAATTCCCTCCTCCAATTAACGGTCATAAATCACATTCTCCAATTAGTTTGAAATGTAGGCTTTCCCTCCAGTTCTCCGCCATTTCTTATCATCTCTTATTTCAAACAACCTTGAAAAACACTCTACTACGATGTTGTCATGTCTAACTAATTCCCGTCCACATTCTTCCTCCCCTCCCACTCAGTGTCATCTAATTCTAACTCTAAGAGTAACACACAAGTTAAGTAAAATGGCTGCATCTTCTTATATTGTCAAAGCAAGAACATGCGATGTTAGCAGCGTTGACAACAATGCAATGCAACGCAGCGCAACGCAACGCAACTTTAATTTAATTTTTAATTTAATAATATTTATATACCGCCCTTCTCCCTGAGGACTCAGGGCGGTTCACAGGGCAGAATAAAATACCAAATACAAACATTAAAAAAAAGATTAAATGATTGCCCAATTAAAACAATAGAAATACAATTCTAAAAACCCCAAGATAAAATTAAGACACCCAAAAATAGAACAACCCCACCGATCCCCATCAGGCTAGGCCGGCTTGAACAAACAAAAACGTCTTGAGATCGCGACGAAAGGAGCGAAGATCGGGCGCCATCCGGAGCTCTACCGGTAGCTGATTCCACAGCTCCGGAGCGCCCACAGAGAAGGATCTCCCCCTGGGGGCCACCAATCGACATTCTCTGATCGGTGGCACCCTGAGGAGACCCTCTCTGTGGGAACGCACAGGGCGCAGGGAGCTTGATGCCGGCAGCAGATGTTCCCTAAGGTACTCCGGCCCCATGCCATGACGGGCTTTGAACACCGTTACCAGTACCTTGAATCTCACCCGGAAGACAACTGGCAACCAATGCAGCTCACGGAGCAGAGGTGTAACGTGGGAGTATCGGGAGACTCCCAACACAACTCTCGCGGCTGCATTCTGTACCAGTTGGAGCTTCCGGGTGGTCCTCAAGGGCAGCCCCATGTAGAGAGCGTTGCAGTAGTCCAGACGAGAGGACACGAGCGCATGAGTGACCGTGCACAAATCATCCCGGCTAAGATAGGGCCGCAACTGGCGCACCAGGCGAACCTGGGCGAAGGCCCCCCTAGTCACAGCTCCTATATGGTCTTCCAAGGTGAGCCGTGAATCTAGGAGGACTCCCAAGTTGCGAGCCCTATCTACGGGGGGTAATAGTTCACCCCCCATAGCCAGAGGTGGAATGTCCGAATAAACCCGGGATGAAGGTATGCAAAGCCACTCGGTCTTGTCGGGGTTGAGTTGAAGTCTGTTCCTCCCCATCCAGACCCGAACCGCCTCCAGGCAATGGGACATCACGTTGAGGGCATCACTGGGGTGGTTTGGGTCGAAAAGAAAACGCAACACAATACAATACAATACAAATATTTTCACACTACCAGCAGAAACCGAGGTGAAAGTGCTCACAACCCTGAATTGCCAACTATCTAGCTGGCACAAGGCCACATAATTTGATGGATTATCTGCAGGGCAATCTGCTGCATTAACTCTGATTGTCTCTATTAGACGCAATGTTTCTCAAGTTTGACAATGCTGGGAATTGAAGTCCACACCTCGTGAAGTTGTCAAAGTTGAGAAACAGTGCATTCATGGGCTCAAGTTTCACATCTGTGCCAATTTTGCTAATAAATCATTGGTGTGGGGGGAAAGGGTTCTTAAGACTGTTTTCTCCGCGGATGAGAAAAGCTAATTTTTGCAAAAGGCCCCAGCTGCCGCAGCGGTCCCCTCCATGTCTTCGGTTGGCAACTTGTATCGACACCCACCCACCCCAACTTGGTGGCCTTTGCTGCCAGGTGTCAAATGGACCGCCGCCCCCCCCCCCCACCTCCATCCTTCCATCTCATTTGGCAGACAGCCGAGCCTCTTCCCCGAAATTGCACAAAAGTTACTTCCTTCTCCCGATGCAAATTGCTTGGGGTCAGTGGCTCCCATGCAAAACCAAGGATGCTGCTTGTAACCTCAGAATTTGGGGAGGGGGGGTGTTTACGGAGACCGCATCTTTCCTCACTTTTGGGCAGATGGCGTTGGGGCACCAGCGCAAAGGATCCGATCCTCAAAATTGTTGGCAATTAGGACTGTTTCTCCATGCGTCCAGACAGAAGAATCATAGGGGGGGGGGGGAGAAATCAGAACAGCAGAGTTGGAAGGGACCTTGGAGGTCTTCTAGTCCAGCCCCCCCTGCTCAAGGATATCCTATTCCATTTCAGACAGGTGGCTGTCCAGTCTCTTTTTAAAAACCTCCAGTGATGGAGCGCCCACGATTTCTGGTGGCAAGCTGTTCCACTGGTTAATTGTCCTCACTCTCAGGAAGTTTCTCCTTAGTTCCAGGTTGCTTCTCTCTTTGGTCAGTTTCCAACTGTTGTTTCTCGTCCTGCCTTTAGGGGCTTTGTAGAATAGATTGGCCCCCTCCTCTTCTTTGTGGCAGCCCCTCAAATACTGGACTATCGCTATCACGTCACCCTTAGTCCTTCTTTTCGTTAAACTGGACAATCCCAATTCTAGGAACTTGAGGATTTAACAGAATAAGAGTTGGAAGGGACCTTGGAGGTCATCTAGTCCAACCCCCTGCTCCAGCAGGAGACCCTATACCAGGGGTCTTCAAACTTGGCCCTTTTATGACTTGTGGACTTCAACTCCCAGAATTCCTCAGCCAGGCACGCGTTGAAGTCCACAAGTCATCAAAGGGCCAAGTTTGAAGACCCCTGCCCTATACCATTCCAGACAAATGGCTGTCCAATCCCCTCTTAAAAACCTCCAGTATTGAGGCACCCACAACTTCTGGTGGCAAGCTGTTCCACTGATTGTTCTTATGGATAGGAAGTTTCTCCTTAGTTCTAGGTTGCTTCTCTCCTTGATGAGTTTCCATGTATCGCTTCTTGTCCTGCTTTCGGGCGCTTTGGAGAAGAGGTGGACCCCCCTCTTTTTGCCGGCAGCCCCTCAATCATTGGAAGATGCTATCATGTCACCCCATGTTCTGTACCAGCCTGCTACCGGCCCTGCAGAAAAGGCAACCCCTTTACAAACGGCAAGAGGCTGGAATACGTCTGCCAAATTTATTACTATAAAAACAAACAAGACACGAACCAAGATACAGGAGCTTTGAAACACTATCTGAGCGGTTGCTTTCAGCAAACCAGCCCTCCCCACACATTCCCTTTATAAAGAGTTCAGGGCGTGGCTTCTCTCTGCCTCCTTCCGAGAAGCCCCATTGCCTTCCTCTGTTTACTCCTACTTGACTGCCTCCTGCGTCGGGCGTCCTTGAACAGGGCCAGCTGTGGGTCATCTTCATCCACGCTGTCAGGCTCACACAGCTGGGTCTCCGTCGTGACCAGGTGGGAGGGGCCTGCCTGAGGGCTATCATCAGCAAGATCTTCAACCCCCTCAGCAAGGTCTTCAACGCCCCCCTCCTCCTCTGAGTCGTCCGACCCAACTGCCGAACCCACAGGCTGACCCTGAATCACAACACCCCAATCCTTCTTTTTTAGACATACCCAATTCCATCCAATGACCCTGGGACACTGCGACCGTCATAAATAGGAGTCAGTTGCCGAGCGGCTGAATTCTGATCATGTGACCCGGGGGGGCGGTGTTACTGCAACGGTTGTAAGTGCGAAAAACGGTCCTAAGTCTCTTTTTCTGGTGCCGTTGTAACTTTGAACGGTCATTAAATAAACTGTCGTAAGTCGGGGACTGCCCGTACAATTCTGGACCAAAGGGCTGTCAGAGGGTCTTCAAAAGGATCTCTCTGCTGATCTCAGCGACCAGGCAGCTTTGCAACAGGAGGGACACAAACATCCATGGACCTCAGCCCATTTCACAGGTGTTGTCAGGACCCACCTCAATCCACATCTTAGGAAATAAGAACTCTTGGATGCAAGTTTGTCCCAAAAGGAAACGTTTACTAGGATGAGATTGATTGTGGCAATACAAGACGGGATCTAACAGAGTTACATTTCAATCCTATATTAAAGCATTCCCATTTCAACCCCCTCCCCTCATCCATTTGGTCAGGCTCCCATCATTTACTTAGGTGTCAGGCCCTTTCGTGGGAAAGGGAACTCTCCTTGTTTTTATTGTTATTGCTTCCTCCTTTTCAGTTGTAAATGGAGATGCGATCCAGATCTCTCTCTCCCCGTCCCCCCCACAGATCAAAAGAAGGGCGGTATACAAATATAATAAACTTAAACTTAAACTTAAAAGCTTCTCTGGTGTTTGAAGACAGCCTATTGCGATCTGAGTAACCATCCTCTCCCCACCCCTCGGAGAGATGGCAGAATCCCCAGAATAAGCACAGTATTCTACCTATACATTTATGAAATGTGATATAAATGGATTCTGACAGGTGTGCCAACTGTTTGTTGTAAACCAGGGGTCTTCAAACCTGGCCGCTTTAAGACTTGTGGACTTCAACTCCCAGAATTCCTCAGCCAGCTAAGGAATTCTGGGAGTTGAAGTCCACAAATCTTAAAGCGGACAAGTTTGAAGACCCCCGTTGTAGACAGACTCAATCTCTTTGTTCAGACTTGTCTGCAAAGGCTTTGCGGGATTCATTCATTTGCAATATTTCCATGCTTTCAGGCCACGCCTTCCTGATGCAATTAACCAGCCCACGGAAGAGAATCCCGCACAACTGCCTGGGCTTGCGTAGGGTTGACAGTGACTCAAAGACACAAAGACACACAAAAGACGCCCTAACAAGGCAGCTAAAATGAAGGCAATCAAAACTCTTTGCAATTAACAAAGAGAAAAAAATCCCTACAGGGACCTCATCAAGCAAAGAGTGTAGGGCAGTTTTTTTTTCAACCTTGGCTTCTTTAAGAGGGGTGGACTTCAACTCCCAGAATTCCCGACTCAGCAGTGCTTTAATTCTGGGAGTTGGAGTCCACCCATCTTATAGCATGCTGGCTAAGGGATTCTGGGAAATGAAGTCCTCCCATCATAAAGTGTCCAAGGTTGAGAAACACTGGTTTAAGTAGGCCTCCACCAAGGAGATTTTTCTTAAGAATTCTGGCAGTGGAAGCCCACCCCTCTTAAAGATGCTGGCTGGGGGATTCTGGGAGTTGAAGTCCTCACCTCTTAAAGCCTGCTGGCTGGGAATTCTGGGAAGTGAAGCCCACCCATCTTAAAGCCTGCTGGCTGGGAATTCTGGGAGTTGAAGTCCTCTCCTTTTAAAGCATGCTGGCTGGGAATTCTGGGAGTTGAAGTCCTCTCTTAAAGCCTGCTGGCTGGGAATTCTGGGAAGTGAAGTCCTCTTAAAGTCTGTTGGTTGGGAATTCTGGGAAATGAAGTCCTCCCATCTTAAAGCCTGGATGGCAGATGGATGCTAGCGATGAAAAGGTTTGGGGGCTTCCGGCTCTCAGAGATAATTATCTTCGTCGCTCCTGTGCCCAGCGCCCTCTTCCTCCTCGTCCCCTGCAAGGGCTGGGAATTCTGGGAAATGAAGTCCTCTGATCTTAAAGCATGCTGACTGGGGGGTGCTGGGAGTTGAAGTCCTCCCATCTTAAAGTATGCTGACTTTCTACTGGTAATGGCCGCTACCACGAAGGGCGACCGGAAAGTTTCCAAGACCTCAAAGTTAGCCAAAGAAGGAAGGAAAACAGATCACCCCAGGGTCATCTGATCATTAATGACTGGGAACATGGCCACCACCAGGAATGCTTCACAGGTCTTTTTTTTTTAAAAAAAAATTGTTCAAGGTCAAGCACATATAAAAAGGATATATAATGCATTGATAGAAATTGATTCAGAGACGGAACTTGTTAAAGACTGTATGATAAAGTGGGCTCAGAATTTTCAAGAAGTTATTACAATGGATACTTGGGAAAAGATCTGGGTTAGAAATGTAAAATTTACACAGGCCCAAAATTTAAGGGAGAATTTTTATAAAATGTTTTATAGGTGGCACCTAGACCCTAAAAAAACTAGCAAGCATGTATCCGAATTGCCAGCCCAAATGTTGGAGGTGTGGTTGTGAGGATGCAACGTATTTTCATATATGGTGGACTTGTAAAAAGGTTAAAGCTTTTTGGATTAAAATTTGGTGGAATATGCAAAAGATATTTAAGAAAAGGATAAAGTTTTCTCCGCAATTGTTTTTATTGGGTATTATTACAGATACTACTGTTATAGATACTAAGTTGATGTTGAATTTAATTACGGCAGCGAGACTTTTAGTAGCGCAATATTGGAAGAAGGAAGAACTGCCGACTATAGAAGAATGGACTTTAAAAGTTTCTAACTTGGCGGAAATGGCAAAGATCTCGGCGTATTTGAAAGACCAATCGCAACAGAGATATACTGTGGAGTGGAAGAGATGGATTGAATATATTCAGAATAAATATGGGACTAAAAAGTATCATTTAGCATTTGAATAAGTAGTGGATCTATATGATGTATAATTAGTTAATAGTTATTTTATTAATAATTTGACGATGGAGAGTTAAAGTGCGACAGAACTTAATGTTTTATTGTTGTTAGCATATTTTAGATTATGTTTGTTTGTATTTTTATACCCTGTATTCAGCTCTGGGAAGTCGGGGAGGGGGGAGGGGAGGGTAGGGAAGGGTTGTGGAGAGGGGAGGGGGAGGAGGGGGGGCTTTTTGTATTTAAAAATGTATTGTAAAACTTTTCAATAAAAAAAAATTGTTGCTTTTTTGCCTGCCACTGTCCTGATGGATGTTGTTGCAATTAAGGAAGAGTTTCCATTTTTTATTGCCATGCACCGCTCAAGAAGAAAGACCATTCATAGTGGGAAGACTGTGGAGAAAGCTGCCTCAAGTTCATGAGAACATTTGGTACGTAACTAAGATGTTGCCTTCACAGAGAATGCCACTGTTTTCAATTGCATAAGAAAGAACACCAGTAAAAGTGAGGTGCAAGAGGACATTTAGAGGGGTAAAAAGAGAGGATATAGTTTGCATTCAAATCACTTGGAGTAAAATTCATTTGGAATGTTGTGTGGAAAATACGTAGATTAAATTTAAAGTTACCCCATCAAATCAAATCCAGCCTCTTCACCCCGTCTTACTGCATATATTATATTAGTAGTTATGCATTATGTGCTTTATTGTAGTAATAAATATACGACATTGGTCATTGAAAGATATTCAGTATTTTGAGATTTAGAGATGTATCTACAAGAGGCTCAACCTCTGACGCGCTTCCAATATGAGGGAATATTAGTTATGCCAGATGCCAAAATTAAATTAACATTACGGTTTTAAAAAAAAGTATGCTGACTGGGGGATTCTGGGAGTTGAAGTCCTCACCTCTTAAAGCCTGCTGACTGGGGAATTCTGGGAAATGAAGTCCACCCACCTTAAAGCCTGCTGACTGGGGAATTCTGGGAAATGAAGTCCACCCATCTTAAAGCCTGCTGACTGAGGGATTCTGGGAATTGAAGTCCTCCCATCTTAAAGCCTGCTGGCTGGGAATTCTGGGAAGTGGCGTCCACCCATCTTAAAGCCTGCTGGCTGGGAATTCTGGGAAGTGGCGTCCACCCATCTTAAAGCCTGCTGGCTGGGAATTCTGGGAAGTGGCATCCACCCATCTTAAAGCCTGCTGGCTGGGGAATTCTGGGAGTTGAAGTCCTCCCATCTTAAAGCCTGGATGGCAGATGGATGCTAGCGATGAAAAGGGTTGGGGTCTTCCGGCTCTCAGAGATAATTGTCTTCGTCGCTCCCGTGCCCAGCACCCTCTTCCTCCTCGTCCCCTGCCAGGGCTTCGATGTCGTGGGTGATGTTGGCTATCCGGCGATTGAAGGACTCCGAGTCGGAGTGCAAGGACCAGCTGTCGTAGCTCCTCACGGCCGAGGCCGAGGTGGTACTCATGCTCCTCTTGATGCGGCCGAAGCTGTCGGTCAGAATGCCCCCTTCGCGGATGCCGATGCTCTCCAGGAAGCCCTCGAAGTAGCCGATGTCCTGGTCAGGGATGAACGGACGCATGCCTGTGGGGAGAGGGCAGAGGGGACCCTGGGTGCTCTCTTGCAGACGTCTCATGACCCATCCAGGTCATGTTATCAGCGCTAGAAGGGAGGGGCTACGGGGACAGGATGAGGAGGGCGGGAGGCCGGAGGAGGAGGAGAAGGAGGACTATGAAACCCTTGGTGCTCTCCACGCTTGGTGGTTTTCTTGCAGACGTTTCATGACCCAACTAGGCAACATCATCAGTGCTAGAAGGGAGGGGGTTTGGAGAGGGGGGAGGAGGAGGAAGAGAAGGAGGAGAACTGTGGGGTCCTTGGTGGTTTCCTTCAGATGTTTCATGACTGAACTTCAGTGCTTCAAGAGAGTGGGGTTTGCAGAGAGGAGGAGGAGGAGGAGGAGGAGGAGGAGGACTGTGGGGTCCGTGGTGTTCTCTGAGCTTGATGATTTCCTTGCAGACGTTTCATGATCCAACTAGGCAGCATCATCAGTGCTAGAAGGGAGGTGGGTTTGAGAGGAGGAGGAGGAGGAGGAGGACTGTAAAACCCTTGGTGCTCTCTGAGCTTGGTGGTTCTCTTGCATATGTTTCATGACCCAACTAGGTAACATCATCAGTGCAAGAAGGGAGAGGGTTTGTAGAGAGGGGAAGGAGGAGGGGGAGGGGGAGGGGGAAGGGGATGGGGAGGAGGAGGAAGAGGAGGAGGAGGAGGAGGAGGAGGAGGAGGAGGAAAAGGACAACTGTGGGGTCCTTGATGCCCTCTGAGCTTGGTGGTTCTCTTGCATATGTTTCATGACCCAACTAGGTAACATCATCAGTGCTAGAAGAGAGAGGATTTGTAGAGGGGGGGAGGGGGAGGGGGAGGAGAAGGAGGAGGGGGAGGGGGAGGAGGAGGAGGAGGAAAGTGGAACCCTTGATGCTCTCTGATCGTGGTTATTTGATTGCAGATATTTCATGACCCAACTAGATAACATTATCAATGCTAGAAGGGAGGAGGGTTTGGGAGAGGAGGAGGAGGAGGAGGGGGAGGAGGAGGAGGACTGTGGGGTCCTTGGTGCTCTCTGAGCTTGGCTGTTTTCTTGCAGACATTTCATGACCCAACTAGGGAACATCATCAGTGCTAGAAAGGAGAGGAGGAAGATAACTGTGGGGTCCTTGGTGCTCTCTGAGCTTCATTGTTTTCTTGCAGACATTACATGACCCAACTAGGCAACATCATCAGTGCTAGAAGGGAGGGGGTTTGTGGAGAGGAGGAGGAAGAGGAGGAGGAGGAGGAGGAGGAGGAGGAGGAGGAGGGGGAGGAGGAGGAGGACTGTGGGGTCCTTGGTGCTCTCTGAGCTTGGCTGTTTTCTTGCAGACATTTCATGACCCAACTAGGGAACATCATCAGTGCTAGAAAGGAGAGGAGGAAGATAACTGTGGGGTCCTTGGTGCTCTCTGAGCTTCATTGTTTTCTTGCAGACATTACATGACCCAACTAGGCAACATCATCAGTGCTAGAAGGGAGGAGGGTTTGGGAGAGGAGGAGGAGGAGGAGGGGGAGGAGGAGGAGGACTGTGGGGTCCTTGGTGCTCTCTGAGCTTGGCTGTTTTCTTGCAGACATTTCATGACCCAACTAGGGAACATCATCAGTGCTAGAAAGGAGAGGAGGAAGATAACTGTGGGGTCCTTGGTGCTCTCTGAGCTTCATTGTTTTCTTGCAGACATTACATGACCCAACTAGGCAACATCATCAGTGCTAGAAGGGAGGGGGTTTGTGGAGAGGAGGAGGAAGAGGAGGAGGAGGAGGGGAACTGTGGGGTCCTTGATATTTTCTGAGCTTGGCGAGCTTAACCCAAGTAGGTTAAGATCATCAGTGCTAGGATGGTGAGACATGAGAACGGTGGGCCTGAAAAGAATAAAAGCTAAAAATAAAAGAAGACTTGGCACTGGTCATCTGACCTGAGCTAGGTAACTCTGGCAGCTGAAATCCACACGTCTTCCAGATTCACTCAGCCAAGTTGGATCTCTTAAGCCTGGCCGTGTTATTTAAGCAGCAAAAGTGCCTTTGCTTTTCAAATATCAGAAGCCACAAATTCCCCACTAGCCAAATAAACAACAGAAGGGGCCTTGGAGGTCTTCTAGTCCAACCTCCTGCTAAATAAATGCGTAACTGCTTAGGCATAAACGCTGGGTAAACTTAAAGAGAGGCCACAGCTATCAAAGCCCGCATTCTACCCAGGAAAATGTTTCTTTAAATAAAGGCATGCGTTAGGAATTGCTTCTTTTGAATAACCAAAAGAATCAGACTAAACGGGAAAGAAACCATCTTTAGCTAATGGACGTGTCAAAGCAAGGTGTGGCTTTGTCCTTTTTTGCAAGCCACATTTCAAAACCCCACTGATCCAAGGAACGGCTCTTTTTCATTTCTCTGTGGTTTAGCCGTCGTAAACCCAGTGGCTCAGGGCAAAAAAAAAAAATTGCATTAACTTCCCTAATGGCCATTTTATATGTCCTGGGAAAAATGGACAATAAAACTAGCCTCGTTGTGAAACCTTGCTAATTAACTTTTTCTAACTGACAAACCTCCAGATCGAATAAATGGATGTGGCTGTCACGGAAACTTCTACAATATTTCTAAATGGTTAGCAAATTCTTCCATTTTCTGGTTTCTTACTACACTGGATCTAAAAAAAAAAAATCTATAACCACGCAGCTTGGAGGTCCACAACTCCACACATTCACACAAACTTAAAACGGGGTGAAAGCAAAGATTTCCCAGTGTTTGAACGGGCATTATTTGAAATTCGCGTTATTCAAACGGGCAGAACTGACATTATTTGAATTGGCATTTATTCAAATTGATATTATAGGCAGTCCTTGACCTTCTGACAAGCAAAGTCATTGTGTGATTAACTTAACAACCGCACTTAACAATCATGCCAGGAAACGTTGTAAAACGGGCCAAATCTCAATAAACCTTGCTTATCAACAGAAATGTCGGGATCCATTGTGGCCGTAAGTCAAGGACTACCTGTATTCGAATTGGCGCTGTTTGAAATTGACACGATTTAAATTGGCATTATTTGGAATTGACAAGATTTCCCTTGACGTTATTCTGCCCAGCAGAAATACTGTCCTGACTTAAGACTCATTTTGGGGGGGGGGGGGTTTGCAGCAAAGAGGCTGTCATTTTGCTTCTTTTATTTAATCTGATGCAATCGCGATTGCCAAATTCCTAAACCTGCCAGGTCATTTTTAAATGCAGATGACCCAATTTTTACAGCCCTCGGGCTGAAATCATGAGCGGGACAAGAGGCAACTCAAGTCCTGAGGTGAAAGGGGTCAAAAAAGTCAAGATGGCAACCATCACGTGACCAAAACCCCAGCCAGATGTGACTTCAATGGCATGTGGCCGCTGTCTTGAACCTCCTGCAAATCAAAATAATTCCCACTTCCAGAGAGAGAGAGAGAGAGAGAGAGAGAGAGAGAGAGAGAGAGAGAGAGAGAGAGAGAGAGAGAGAGAGACACATTTACCCAAAAGGAGAAATTTCCGCTTTTCCCCGTAGAGATTGAGCAGCCCAGCGCAGTATCTGTCCACCGTCAATCCCGTCCGGTATTCACGGAGCAGGAGAGCAAATCCTTGAATCTCCTGAGGGGTCAACTTGTTTCGCAACTGTGGGGTAAAACAAGAGGATTGTTATAGGGAGGGAAAACCCAACCGGACCCCCTCGGCTTTCTCCCACTTCTGGCTTGTATCTTCGGTGGCTTTACGGCAGGGGTCTCCAAAGTTGACCACTTTAAGACTTGTGGACTTCAACTCCCAGAATCCCCCAGCCAGCAGCTCTCCAAAACTTGGCCACTTTATTATTTATTTTATTTATTTATTAATTGAATTTCTATACCGCCCTTCTCCCGAAGGACTCAGGGCGGTGTACAGGGCAATAAAAGCATTACTTACAAAAGTTAAAATAAAATAAAATTAATTAAGCCCTAACAATAAATAAGGCTTGTGGACTTCAACTCCCAGAATTCCTCATCCAGCAGAGTGGGCTAGGGAATTCTGGGAGTTGCAATCCACAAGTCTCAAAGATGCCAAATTTGGAGACCCCTGCTTTACAGAAAAACAAGTCAATAAACTTGGTATTTCAATTCTTGTCATTTATATTTATATTATTTATATTTATATTTATATTTATATTTATATTTATATTTATATTTATATTTATATTTATATTTATATTTATATTTATATTTATATTTATATTTATATTTATATTGCCAGGTATATTTATCATCGTTTTTCTATTTTTACTTTTTTTTTACCTTTAGTCCTTGACTTACAACCATTGGTTTAGCAACTGTTAGAAGTTTAAAAAGGCACTGAAAAAAAGTGACTTAGGACCGTTTTTCGCACTTACGATTGTTGCAGCATCCCCCAGGGTCACCTGATAAAAATTTGGACGCTTGGCAACTGGCATGAACGTGTGACGGTTTGCAGAGTCCAGGAGTCCACGTGATTCCGCCCCCCCCCTCCTTTTTCAACCTGCTGACCAGCAAAGTCAGTGGGGAAGGTAGGTTCGCTTAAGGACCCTGTTACCCATTTAACAACTGTGGCAAGAAAGGTCGTAAAACGGGACCACGCTCATTTGACAAATGTTTTGCTGAGCCCCAGAAATTTTGGGCTCCACTGTGGAATGAGTTAAGTTCCCTTAGCTTCGTCCACTTCAGTGGGCAATTTTGGGGGGATTCTGCAGGACACGTCGCCCCTCGTGCAACGAATGCGAATCCTGCCACGGGCTTCGTCCTGGGCCCGAGTTCACCAGCCTCCCCGCAGCCCCCCCCTGCCCACCCCAGGCTGAACCCCGACTTCCCGTCATCATGTAGTCCTGCAGTTGTTCCAAGCTGGTGTTGCTGTGGTCACTCCCGCTGCAGGCGGTGGCCAGGCTGTGATCTGACTGGTGAAGCAGAGGGGAGGAGGAGCTACTGCAGTATGCCTCAAAGGTCTCGTGAGAGCCGTCACTGCAAGAAGTAAGAGAGAAGGGAAGGCAGCCGTGGGAGCAAGTTGCCTTGGGGGAGGAGATGGGGGAGGGGCATGCAAATTTAATGAAATAACAACAACAACAACAACAACAACAACAGACAAGCACCTGCAACATAACACCCCTGACTTAACAATTGTCGATAAGAAAGACAAAAAAGTCTGGATAGTGGACGTGGCAGTGCCTGGAGACAGCAGAATAGATGAGAAAGAACTGGAGAAGATAACAAAATACAAAGACCTACAAATAGAAATAGAAATAGACTGTGATAAAGGCAAGCAAGGGTGGTACTGATAGTAATAGGCGCCTTGGGTGCAATCCCAAAACAACTGGAGCACCACTGGAACACCATCATCGGCATTGACAAATTCGCCATCAGTCAATTGCAAAAGGCAGCCTTGCTAGGAACTGCTTCCATCCTGCGACGAGATCTGTAATACCATCAAACATCCACATCTGCCTTTCCCAGGTCCTTGGGAAGGACTTGATAGGTAGACAAAAATGCCAGATCCAGTCTGAACATCTGGCTGACTGTGCAATGATCAATAATAATAGCAATAGCAACAACACCAACACAACACCACCACCACCACCACCACCAACAACAACAACAACAACAACAACAACAACAATAATAATAATAATAATAATAATAATAATAATAATAATAATGTTGGAAGGGACCTTGGAGGTCATTTAGTCCAACCCCCTGCTCAGGCAGTAAACCGGGCCTACACCATTTCAGACAAATGGCTGTCCAGTCTCTTATAATGAAATAATGAAGACGGCAAGATAAAATCATAAAATAAATCCGTAAAATGGTCAATAAATTAATACAATAAAATAATACTGTATGGTAAAATATGAAATAAAATCAAAGTGGTTCAGAATTGGCTAGTCAAGGAATAATTCTCTTTGCACAGAGGAGTGGCTGAACCAGTTTCCCAGACTCCGTCGCCCTCTAGTGGTGTTGGATAAGCTGTTCCCATCGTTCCGAGAGGCCAGCTGGAGGCTGGATGGATGGATGGATGGTCAGGTCACAATTTGGCACCACTGCCAACTTGCCGTGGCCAACTCAACACGGCCAACTGAAGGTTTCTAAGAAGAGACTGGACAGTCACTTGTCTGAAATGGTCCGGGCAGGATCTCCTGCTTGAGCAGGGGGCTGGACTAGCGGACCTCTGAGGTCCCTCCCAGCTCTATTCTATTCTAAATTCTAAACTTGCCAGGGGACAAATTGCTGGAGGACAAGAGTGAACGCCAACGTCGAAGAAATAGCGGAATACGATCCTTAAAGAAAGGACACCAAAAGAAAGGACAAAATAATGCGCAAACGAAAAACATTGGAATATTTTAAAAATGATTTTAAATACATGAATTGTTGAACTGTCCCACCGTGAGTTCTCCCACCGTGAATTGGGCAGCCCGAGTTGGCTGCAGCAAGTCGGGCACACCAAGTTACCCCATTCTGTTCTGGGTCACGATGGGGCTGGAAAGGGAATTTTGGGGCCGGGCTGGGAATTTCCTACTCCCTTTAACACACACACACACACACACACACACACACACACACACACACACACACACACACACACCAGCAGATTTAGTTTTGGAGGAGAGGAAAAACAAAAGGAGAAAGGAGGAGGAGGAGGAGGAGAAGGAGAAGGAGCAGGAAAAAAAAGGAGGAGAAGGAGAAGAAGGAGAAGCAGAAGGAGAAAAAGAAAGAGAAGGAGGAGGAGGAGGAAAAGGAGGAGGGGGAGAAAGGGAAGGAGGAGGAGAAGAAGGAGGAGGAGAAGGAGAAGGAGAAGAAGGAGGAGGAGGAAGATGAGGAGGAGGAAGAGAAGAAGAAGACGAAGACGAAGAAGAACAGAAAGAAAGAAAGAAAGAAAGAAAGAAAGAAAGAAAGAAAGAAAGAAAGAAAGGAAAAGAAAGAAAGAAAGAAAGAAAGAAAGAAAGAAAGAAAGAAAGAAAGAAAGAAAGAAAGAAAGAAGCAACAGTCCAGTTGGACTTCCGGTTTGTCGGCCGTCGCGTGAGCGGCGCTTACAAGGAGCTGCAGCAGCTGAAGTCGGCGTCATAAGCGTACGTCCCATCAGTCCGACAGCTCTCACCTGGGAAGGGAGACCACAAGATGAAGAGGAAGTTGGTCAGGAACCAAGTTTTCCATTTTCTCACTTCAGTCAGTAGCCGTCTCTCTCCACAGGTAATCCTCGCTTAGCAACTGGTCGCCAAGCAACCGTTCAAAGTGATGACAGACCACCCCGAAAGGCACTTACGACTCAATTTCACAGTCCTGACACCCAGTTGTGTGATCAGGTTTTGGCACTCGACAACCCAGCTTGCCTTTGCGGCCGTTTCCAGTCTCCCACGGTCATGTGACTACAATTTCTGACTTTTTTTTTTTTTTTTTGGCCACACAGTCCTTGACGTACAAGAGTTCATTTGGCGACCATTCGAAGTTACAATGGCGCCGGAAAAAGCGACTTATGGCCGTTTTTCTCACGACCGTCGAAGCCTCCCCAGGGTCACGTAATCAAAATTCAGGCGCTTGCCAACTGGTTCACACTTATGACGGTCGCTGCGTCCCACGGGCGGGAGGTCACGTGATCCTCTTTTGTGCCCTTCCGACGAGCAAAGTGAACCGGGAAGCCAGATTCACTGTCTTACTCACTTAATGATTACAGCAAGAAAGGTCATCAAATAGAGAGAAACACAACACAACACAAATTTTGGTCGCAAGTCAAGGACTATTCTGATTTCCAGAAAGGCATGCTTGTTCGATAAAATGGATGGGCTTAACAACATTCATTTAATCACCGCTTCAAAAACTGATGTAAAAATGGGGGGGGAGGCAGTCCCATGGTAACCCACTGAACAACGTCCAGGACATACAACCATAATTCCAGGCTCCATTACGGTCATAAGGCGAAGACCAACCTGAAGAGGATTTCTCTCCCACAGTATTTTTCTACTTTGGCAACTTTGACCCATGGGATTCAACTCCCAGAATTCCCCAGCCAGTTACAGGCAGTCCTCGACTTACGGCCACAATGGAGCCCATTTGTGTCACAAAGCAAGAGACAGTTGTTAAGTGGGTTTTGCTCTCTTCTATGACCTTTCTTGCCACGGTTGTTAAGCGAAACATATGGCCGCAATGGAGCCCAACATTTGTGTTGCAAAGCCAGGCGGTTGTTAAGTCAGTTTCACTCCGTTTTACGACCTTCCTTGCCGTAGTCGTTAAGTGAATCACCGCAGTTCTTAACACAGGAACATGGTTGTTAAGTGAATCCGGCTTCCCCATTGACCTTGCTTGTGGAAAGGTCGCAAAAGGGGATCACGTGACACACACACACATACACACCAGGGGAACGCTACGGCCGTGATAAAGATGAACCAGTTGCCGAGTGTCTGAATTTTTATTGCGTGACCGCGGGGAGGCTGCGACGGACACAAGTGTGGGAAAATGGTCATCAGTCACGTTTTTCAGTGCCTTCGTGACTTCAAGCGGTCGCTAAATGAACGGTTGTAAGTCGAGGACTGCCTGTATGTCTGCACCCAACTTCATTGGAGCTCAGAAGTTGGGAAAAGGCAGTTTCTGGGGGCAGCCAATCTTTGGGGTTCTTGAGCCCTGCAAAGGGGGGGCAGGGTACTCACTCCGGCTGGACAGCCAAGGCCGTTTCGGGGTGGAGGTGTAATGGTAGCCAGCTCGATCCACACACTCGATGTTTTGGTCGCCGTAAATGATCTGGAAAACCTGACAGATCAGCGCGCAGGACTCCTCGGCCATATCCTGTGTGAAGAGGAGGGAGGGAAAGAGTTATTACCGCCTCGTTTGCTTGTATCCTGCCTTCGTTATTTTAAAAAATAATTAAAGGCGCACAAACGATCTTCACACGATTGTAGGTTGGGCTGAGAGAATGACTGACCCAAAGTCACCTAGGCAGCTTTAATAGCTAAGGTTGGGACTAGACCTCACCGTCTCCTGGTGATTGGCCCAAAGTCTCCCAGCTGGCTTTCGTGGCTAAGGCGGGAGTAGAACTCACCGTCTCCTGGTGATTGGCCCAAAGTCACCCAGCTGGCTTTCGTGCCTAAGGCGGGACTAGAACTCACCGTCTCCTGGTGATTGGCCCAGAGTCAGCCAGCCGGCTTTCATGCCTAAGGCGGGACTAGAACTCACCGTCTCCTGGTGATTGGCCCAGAGTCACCCAGCCGGCTTTCATGCCTAAGGCGGGACTAGAACTCACCATGTGCGCAAGCACCTGTTGCTTGCACGTGTGGGGCCGAGAGCACCTGCAACGCTCATGGGGCTGAGGCCCGAATGTCTGCGACGTGAGTGGGGCCCTGCACCAAGCAGACACTCACGTGGCCCCATTGTGAATAGGCACAATGGGCCGTGGGCCGCAGGTCGGGGACCCGTGCTTTAAGGCGTCCCCTTGATTTCCAAACCGAAAGCAAACTGAAATTTCGGCTCCTGCTAAGCGCGAGGGGGACCCCCTGTGTGACCTTGTGGAAACCCTCCGACCGCAGAGTTGCACTCACCCGGTTGGCCACCGCCAAGATGACCAGGTTGCAGTAGGCATCCGGGCAGGGCTCCTTGGGGTCCAGGGGGTTGCCCCCCACGTGCCGGTGCTCCCAGCTGCCGTAGGTCTTCCCGCGCTCCCAGCTGCCCCCGGCTTGGCTGCCGTGCCGGCGTTCCCAACTGCCACTCTGCGTCTGGCGGTGTTCCCAGCTGCCGAAGGCTCTCCCGGTGCCACTGCTGGTCCGCTGCCTCTTCTCCCAGCTGCCCGTGGCCTGCTTCCGCTCCAGGCTCCCTCCGCCGCTGGGACGTCCCTCAGACCCCCCTCGGGATATCTTCCAGTCCAGGCTGCAGATGGTGTGGCGCCGTTCCATGGGGCAGCCCAGCTGCCGTGCCTCCGGGGCTCTCTTCTCGGCGGCTCCTGCAGGATATTTCTTGTCCAGTTTCGGGACTCCGGGACAAAGGTCCAGCGTGCCGGCTGCAGGAACCGGATCAACGCCCAGCCCTGGCAGAGGGAGAAAGAGAAGGAAGTCAGACTAAGAGACCAATAATGGCCATGTTACTAGTTTGGAGCCGGACTTGGGTTTACATAATGGATCAGGACTTGGATCCAGATCTGAGTCCGGACCTGGTCCTCTTTCTACATCTGGACCTGGAACGGGATCTAGATCTTTGGTTGGATCTAGACCTGGAACTAGATCTACACCTGGACCTAGGCCTTGGCTTGGAGCTGTGACCTACACCAGGACCTGGATCAGGATCTGGCTCAGGGTCTAAATCAGGACCTGGACTTGGATCCAGATCTGAATCCGGACCTGGTCCTCATTCTAGACTGAGATCTAGATCTTTGGCTTGATCTAGACCTGGAAGTGGATCAAAACCTAGGCCAGGGGTAGGGAACCTTGGCTCCTTTATGACTTGTGGACTTCAACTACCAGAATTCCCAGCATGGCTGGCTCAGGAATTCTAGGAGTTGAAGTCCACAAGTCCACAAGTCGTAAAAAAGCCAAGGTTCCTTACCTCTGGCCTAGGCTTTGACTTGGATCTCTATCTTAACCTGGACCTGGATCCAGGTCTGGTTCAGGATCTAGATCAGGATCAGGATCCAGACTTGGATCTGGACCCAGACCTGGATCTGGAAATTGTCCTGATTTGAGACCTGAGCGGGACCTGGACCTGATCCAGATCCTGGCCCAAGGTCTGCAAATTGGGGGCGGGAAGAGTTGGGGCAGGCAAGAGACGCAGCCAATCAAAAGGAGCTTCTCCCTTGTAATGGCCAACCTAAGTGAGGAGAGGCATAATGTCAAGGTAATGATTTAGAAGCTAAACAGCTGATATAAGATGTATGCCGTAATGTTGGGAATGACTCAGCAGGGTTTATGTCCCTTGAAGAGCCAGCAGGGTCTGTGTCCCTTTAAGAGCCTTGTGTAAAAGGGAAGGCTCCGCAGATGTGTGTTCTCTCTCTTCCCTGTTTCCTGCTGTAGCTGCTGTGTGTTGGAGACTGCTGTATTAACACGTGTATGTATATTGTTCCTGGCGTATGATATCGTGGATAGTGTAAGATAAATCACCATTTAATACACTGTTTACTGTGTTTACTCCTGGGTTACCTCAGCGCAATAAGGCTGTGCATGCTCTGACACGTAAGGAGTTCCTCCTTCCCCCCCCAGCTTCCCCCATAATCTCCCACCCTCCGCAGCGCACCTGTCTTCAGCACCAGCAGGTGCAGCGCATCGTCCCTCAGGTAGGAAGCGGCGGCAATTTCGTGGGTGGGGATCCTAAGGATGAGCTCCTCGTTGTCCCGCCAGGTGAGCAGCAGGCAGCGGGCAGAGAGACTCAGGATGCTGTCCTGCTCTGCAGTGGTCTTCAGTGGCAGCTCCTTCAGTTGCTGCGGGAGGAGCAAAAGTGGCAAAAGTTAGGGGAAACTCAGGGAAGACACAGCCCCGGCATCCCGGACAGACCCCCTTTGCGGCCTGAGATTCCCCACCCTCCTCAGCTCTTCCAGTTCCTTGGACAACCACTGGATCCCAAGGGCAAAAAAAGTAGGATTTTTTTTTTGCAGAAAGTTGCCGGTGGAACAAAGAGTCCACAGGATTGGAGAATTCTCCTCGGATGGCTGCAAATTCCAAGAAAGAACAACAACAACAACAAAAGAATTTCCTTTGCACCAGATAGACGTAAGATTACAAAATTTATCTCTCGCTGCAGAGCGGCGGGGTGGGGGGGTGGGGGTGAGGTCTCCTAAGTTGGCAAATTTAAGATGTGTGGACTTCAGCTCCCAGAATTCCCCAGTCAGCCATGCTTGAAGACCATAAGTATGAAAGTTACCAAGTTTGGAGACCCCTGCCCTAGGGAACACCTGGGCATTTTGTGACCCCACCCCCAGGCTATCTCGGGGGCTGCCCCAAAGAAGAGGGAGTCAAGCTATTCTCCAAAGCGCCCAAAGGAAGGACAAGAAGCAACGGATGGAAACTAAATCAGGGACAGAAGCAACCCAGAACTAAGGAGAAACTTCCTGACAGTGAGAAAAATTAACCAGTGGAACAACCTGCCTCCAGAAGCGGTGAATGCTCCAACACTGGAAGTTTTTAAGAAGAGACTGGACAGCCATTTGCCTGGAATGGAATAGGGTTTCCTGCCTGAGCAGGGGGTTGGACTAGATGACCTCCAAGGTCCCTTCCAACATTGTTGTTGTTGTTGTTGTTGTTGTTGTTGTTGTTGTTATTATTATTATTATTAACCAGCTTTCAAGAAGAGACTGGACTGCCCTCTGTCAGAAACCCTGTAGGGTCTCCTGCTTGGCTGGGGGGGGGGCGGGGGTTGGACTAGATGACCTCCAAGGTCCCTTCCAAACTCTGTTATTCTAATTCTAACTCCGAGCGGATTGAAGCACATTGTAGGGTTACCCTGGCGGTATCCAGAAGCTGCAACAATTCGTCCCGGCTGGAGGGGTTCAGGGACGCGTTCACCCAAGTCAAGTGGCCTAAAAACTGAGGGGGGGGGAAAGAGAGAGAGAGAGAGAGAGAGAGAGAGAGAGAGAAAGAGGAATGAGAAAAGATCGCAACAAAAGAGGAGTAAATATTAATTGTTTTTTTTTCCAAAGGGAGAATTTGCGGCTAGCACAGCCTGCCCGAATCAGGCACACCTCCCCAGCTTTCTTTCGTTTTGCGCTGCTTTCGTCTTTCAGGCTGTTAATAAATTGGGGGTTTGGGCAGGGATTCAGGATTGGGTGGGTGGGAAATTTTTTTTTATTTATTTTATTTTAATTCCATTTATATCCCGCCCTTCTCCGAAGACTCAGGGCGGCTTACAAGCTTAGCAGTAGCCTTCATTCTATGTATATGCCTGCTTGTTAGGGCTTTCACACACACCCCAAGCGGCATTATTACAAAGTCAGCTTAATTGCCCCCAACAATCTGGGTCCTCATTTTACCTACCTCGGAAGGATGGAAGGCTGAGTCAACCTTGAGCCTGGTGGGACTCGAACCTGCACTAATTGCAGGCAGCTGGTGTTACTTAAGGAGGCATCAGCCCACTGCTCCACCAAGGCTCTTAAAAATGGTTCTGACCTCGCCGTTTTTGGACAGCCCCTTTTCAAAATGAGATTTATTCCCACTTTATTCGGTTCGGCCTCCGTAAGGTTTCTTTCAGGCTTGCCCCCCCCCCACCTTCCCAAAAGCTGCCCACAAAATTTGTCCCGTGGAAACATTTTTCCCCCACCCCGCTCCCCAAATTCCCCTCTGAGTTGCTCCAAGACCTCTAAATCAGGGGGTCTTCAAACGTGGCCCTTTGATGACTTGTGGACTTCAACTCCCAGAATTCCTCAGCCAGCATGCTGAGGAGGAGGAGGGGAAAAGGAGGAAGAGGAGGAGGAGGAGGAGGAGGAGGAAGACTGTGGGGTCCTTGGTGCTCTCTGAGCTGGGTGGTTTTCCTGCAGACGTTTCATGGCCCAAACTTGGTAACATCCTCAGTGCTAGAAAGGAATGGGATGTGCAGGGAGGAGGGAGGGAGGAGGAGTGGGAGGAGGAGGAGGAGGAGGAAAAGAAGGAGGAGGAGGAGGAGGAGGAGGAGGAGGAGGAGGAAGAGGACTGTGGGGTCCTTGATGCACCCTGAGCTTGGATGTTTTCCTGCAGACGTTTCATGACCCAACTAGGGAACCTCATCAGGGCTAGAAGGGAGTGGGGTTTGTGTAGAGAAGGGAGGGAGGGAGGGAGGAGGAGGGGAGGAGGAGGAGGAGGAGGAGGAGGAGGAGGAGGAGGAAGAGGACTGTGGGGTCCTTGATGCACCCTGAGCTTGGATGTTTTCCTGCAGACGTTTCATGACCCAACTAGGGAACCTCATCAGGGATAGAAGGGAGTGGGGTTTGTGTAGAGAAGGGAGGGAGGGAGGGAGGGAGGAGGAGGAGAGGAGGAGGAGGAGGAGGAGGAGGAGGAGGAGGAGGAGGAGGTGGAGGAAGAGGACTGTGGGGTCCTTGATGCGCCTGGATGTTTTCCTGCAGACGTTTCATGACCCAACTAGGGAACATCATCAGGGCTAGAAGGGAGGGGGGTTGTGTAGAGGAGGAGGAGGAGGAGGAGGAGGAGGAGGAGGAGGAGGAGGAGGAGGAGGAGGAAGAAAAAGAGGAAGAGGACTGTGGGGTCCTTGATGCGCCCTGAGCTTGGATGTTTTCCTGCAGACGTTTCACGACCCAACTAGGGAACCTCATCAGTGCTAGAAGGGAGGAGGAGGAGGAGGAGGAGGAGGAGGAGGAGGAGGAGGAGGAGGAGGAGGAGGAGGAGGAGGAGAACTGTAGGTTACTGTGTGCTCTCTGAGCTTGGTGGACCTTGTAGACCAGGGGTCTCCAATCCTGGCAGAGGGGCTAAGAAAGATGCTCTGGGGAACGGGCTGAGGTTGCCGGCTCCCCTCGGGGTGCCTCTGGGGTCGCCCCCCTCTCCTGTGCTCACCTTCACCTCTTTCTCCACATAGTCCTGAAGCAGAATCTGGGGGTCGATGAGGTAGTCTGGGGGGTACAGAGGCGCGGAGTGGAGGGGCCGCCGGCGACACACGTTGCTCTTGAGCGCTTGCTTGCGGGAGGCCTTCGGGAAGACCAGGCGCTTGATGGGGGACACGAAGCCCTGCAAGGGGGAAGGGGGAGGGAGGGGGTCACCCAGCTGCCGGCACCACCCGGCACCACCTGGCAGTGGGTGGCAAAGCCTGGGTGGCAGCAGGACCGGCGGAGGATGGCAAGACAGCAAGAACGGTGCCGAGCAGACAGTGAGGGCTGCAGATGGCCGGGCCCACTCGCTACAGCGGCCTGCCAAGGAAGAGGAAGGCGGCTCGGGTTCAGTGCTCGGGTGGTGGATCCTGCAAAGGAGAACAAGAAGGGGGGGAGGAGGAGGAGGAGGAGGAGGAGGAGGAGGAAGCAGGTGCAACTTTGCTTCTTTCTTTTCGGAGAAAGGGGGAGGGGGAGAAGGGGAAAGGGAAAGGGAAGGGAGAGAAGGAGAAGGAAAAGGAGAGGAGGAGAGGAGGAGAAGGAGAAGGAGGAGAAGAAGAAGGAGGAGGAGGAGGAGGAGGAGGAGGAGAGAGAAGAGAGAGAAGAGAGAGAGGAGAGAGAGAAAGAGGGAGAAAGAGAGAGAGAGAGGAGAGAGAAAGAAGGAGACAAAAAGAGAGAGAAGAGGGAGAGAGAGGAGAGAGAGAAAGAGAGGGAGAAAGAGAGAGAAAGAGAGAAAGAAAGAGAAAGAGAGAGAGAGGAGAGGGAGAGAGAGGAGAGAAAAAAGAGAGAGAGGGAGAAAGAGAGAGAGAGGAGAGAGAAAGAGAGAGAGGAAGAGAGAGAGAAAACAGAGAGAAAGAAAGAGAGAACAAAGAAAGAGAAAAAGAGAGAGAAGAGAGAGAGAGAGGGAGAGAGAGAGAGAGAGAGAAAGAAAGAGAAAAAGAGAGAGAGGAGAGGGAGAGAGAGGAGAGAGAAAGAAAGAGACAAAAAGAGAGAGAAGAGGGAGAGAACAAAGAAAGAGAAAAAGAGAGAGAGAAGAGAGAGAGAGAGGAGAGAGAGAAAGAGAGAGAAAGAGAGAGAGAGAACAGAGAGAAAGAGAGAGAGAAGAGAGAGAGAGAAAGAAAGAGAAAAAGAGAGAGAGGAGAGGGAGAGAGGAGAGAAAAAAGAGAGAGAGGGAGAAAGAGAGAGACAAAAAGAGAGAGAAG
>CM044356.1:2602959-2607959 GCA_024294585.1 Vipera latastei
GCGTGACCCAGGGACACCGCAACCATCACAAATGCGAGTCAGTGGCCAGGCGTCCGGATTTGGATCAGGTGACCTTGGATCTGCTGCCACGGTCGTGTGAGAAACGGTCACGGGGCACTTTCTTCAGTGCCGTTGTAACTTTGAACGCTCACCAAACGGGCTGTTGTAAGACAAGGACCAGCTGTGCTTTTGCACCAGGAGCGCCGCAGCTGAGATGCCCACATCCCACAATGCAGTTCATGTGCTCGTTCCCAAAGCAGGGAAATAATAGTAGAATAGAATAGAATAGAATAGAATAGAATAGAATAGAATAGAATAGAATAGAATAGAATAGAATAGAATAGAATAGAATAGAATAGAATAGAATAGAATATTGTAAATAGAACAAAATAGAATAGAATATAGAATAGAATAGATGAAATGGAACAGAACAGAACAGAACAGAATATAGAATAGAATAGAATAGAATAGAATAGAATAGAATAGAATAGAATAGAATAGAATAGAATGAGAATAGAATAGAATAGAATAGAATAGAATAGAATAGAATAGAATAGAATAGAATAGAATATTGTAAATAGAACAAAATAGAATAGAATATAGAATAGAATAGATGAAATGAACAGAACAGAACAGAACAGAACAGATATAGAATAGAATAGAATAGAATAGAATAGAATAGAATATAGTAAATAGAACAAAATAGAATAGAATATAGAATAGAATAGATGAGGATGGAACAGAACAGAACAGAACAGAATATAGAATAGAATAGAATAGAATAGAATAGAATAGAATAGAATAGAATAGAATAGAATAGAATAGAATGAGAATAGAATAGAAATAGAATAGAATAGATAGAATAGAATAGAATAGAATAGAATAGAATATTGTAAATAGAACAAAATAGAATAGAATATAGAATAGAATAGATGAAATGGACAGAACAGAACAGAACAGAACAGAATATAGAATAGAATAGAATAGAATAGAATAGAATAGAATAGAATAGAATAGAATAGAATATTGTAAATAGAACAAAATAGAATAGAATATAGAATAGAATAGATGAAATGGAACAGAACAGAACAGAAACAGAATATAGAAATAGAATAGAATAGAATAGAATAGAATAGAATAGAATAGAATAGAATAGAATAGAATGAGATAGAATAGAATAGAATAGAATAGAATAGAATAGAATAGAATAGAATAGAATAGAATAGAATAGAATAGAATAGAATATTGTAAATAGAACAAAATAGAATAGAATATAGAATAGAATAGATGAAATGGAACAGAACAGAACAGAACAGAATATAGAATAGAATAGAATAGAATAGAATAGAATAGAATAGAATAGAATAGAATAGAATAGAATAGAATGAGAATAGAATAGAATAGAATAGAATAGAATAGAATAGAATAGAATAGAATATTGTAAATAGAACAAAATAGAATAGAATATAGAATAGAATAGATGAAATGGAACAGAACAGAACAGAACAGAACAGAATATAGAATAGAATAGAATAGAATAGAATAGAATAGAATATAGTAAATAGAACAAAATAGAATAGAATATAGAATAGAAAGATGAGATGGAACAGAACAGAACAGAACAGAATATAGAATAGAATAGAATAGAATAGAATAGAATAGAATAGAATAGAATAGAATAGAATAGATAGAATGAGAATAGAATAGAATAGAATAGAATAGAATAGAATAGAATAGAATAGAATAGAATAGAATAGAATATTGTAAATAGAACAAAATAGAATAGAATATAGAATAGAATAGATGAAATGGAACAGAACAGAACAGAACAGAACAGAATATAGAATAGAATAGAATAGAATAGAATAGAATAGAATAGAATAGAATAGAATTATTGTAAATAGAACAAAATAGAATAGAATATAGAATAGGAATAGATGAAATGGAACAGAACAGAACAGACAGAATATAGAATAGAATAGAATTAGAATAGAATAGAATAGAATAGAATAGAATAGAATAGAATAGAATGAGAATAGAATAGAATAGAATAGAATAGAATAGAATAGAATAGAATAGAATAGAATAGAATATTGTAAATAGAACAAAATAGATAGAATATAGAATAGAATAGATGAAATGGAACAGAACAGAACAGAACAGAACAGAATATAGAATAGAATAGAATAGAATAGAATAGAATAGAATAGAATATAGTAAATAGAACAAAATAGAATAGAATTATAGAATAGAATAGATGAGATGGAACAGAACAGAACAGAACAGAATATAGAATAGAATAGAATAGAATAGAATAGAATAGAATAGAATAGAATAGAATAGAATAGAATAGAATGAGAATAGAATAGAATAGAATAGAATAGAATAGAATAGAATAGAATAGAATATTGTAAATAGAACAAAATAGATAGAATATAGAATAGAATAGATGAAATGGAACAGAACAGAACAGAACAGAACAGAATATAGAATAGAATAGAATAGAATAGAATAGAATAGAATAGAATAGAATAGAATAGAATAGAATAGAATAGAATATTGTAAATAGAACAAAATAGAATAGAATATAGAATAGAATAGATGAAATGGAACAGAACAGAACAGAACAGAACAGAATATAGAATAGAATAGAATAGAATAGAATAGAATAGAATAGAATAGAATAGATAGAATAGAATGAGAATAGAATAGATAGATAGAAATAGAATAGAATAGAATAGAATAGAATAGAATAGAATAGAATAGAATAGAATATTGTAAATAGAACAAAATAGAATAGAATATAGAATAGAATAGATGAAATGGAACAGAACAGAACAGAACAGAACAGAATATAGAATAGAATAGAATAGAATAGAATAGAATAGAATAGAATAGAATATAGTAAATAGAACAAAATAGAATAGAATATAGAATAGAATAGATGAGATGGACAGAACAGAACAGAACAGAATATAGAATAGAATAGAATAGAATAGAATAGAATAGAATAGAATAGAATAGAATAGAATAGAATGAGAATAGAATAGAATAGAATAGAATAGAATAGATAGAATAGAATAGAATTTGTAAATAGAACAAATAGAATAGAATATAGAATAGAATAGATGATATGGAACAGAACAGAACAGAACAGAACAGAATATAGAATAGAATAGAATAGAATAGAATAGAATAGAATAGAATAGAATAGAATATTGTAAATAGAACAAAATAGAATAGAATATAGAATAGAATAGATGAAATGGAACAGAACAGAACAGAACAGAATATAGAATAGAATAGAATAGAATAGAATAGAATAGAATAGAATAGAATAGAATAGAATAGAATAGAATAGAATGAGAATAGAATAGAATAGAATAGAATAGAATAGAATAGAATAGAATAGAATAGAATAGAATAGAATATTGTAAATAGAACAAAATAGAATAGAATATAGAATAGAATAGGATGAAATGGAACAGAACAGAACAGAACAGAACAGAATATAGAATAGAATAGAATAGAATAGAATAGAAAGAATAGAATAGAATAGAATAGAATATTGTAAATAGAACAAAATAGAATAGAATATAGAATAGAATAGATGAAATGGAACAGAACAGAACAGACAGAATATAGAATAGAATAGAATAGAATAGAATAGAATAGAATAGAATAGATAGAATAGAATGAGAATAGAATAGAATAGAATAGAATAGAATAGAATAGAATAGAATATTGTAATAGAACAGAATAGAATAGAATATAGAATAGAATAGATGAAATGGAACAGAACAGAACAGAACAGAACAGAATATAGAATAGAATAGAATAGAATAGAATAGAATAGAATAGAATAGAATATAGTAAATAGATACAAAATAGAATAGAATATAGAATAGAATAGATGAGATGGAACAGAAACAGAACAGAACAGAATATAGAATAGAATAGAATAGAATAGAATAGAATAGAATAGAATAGAATAGAATAGAATAGAATAGAATGAGATAGAATAGAATAGAATAGAATAGAATAGAATAGAATAGAATAGAATAGAATAGAATAGAATAGAATATTGTAAATAGAACAAAATAGAATAGAATATAGAATAGAATAGATGAAATGGAACAGAACAGAACAGAACAGAACAGAATATAGAATAGAATAGAATAGAATAGAATAGAATAGAATAGAATAGAATAGAATAGAATAGAATAGAATATTGTAAATAGAACAAATAGAATAGAATATAGAATAGAATAGATGAAATGGAACAGAACAGAACAGAACAGAATATAGAATAGAATAGAATAGAATAGAATAGAATAGAATAGAATAGAATAGAATAGAATAGAATATTGTAAATAGAACAAAAATATGAATAGAATATAGAATAGAATAGATGAAATGGAACAGAAAAGAACAGAAACAGAACAGAATATAGAATAGAAATAGAATAGAAGAGAATAGAATAGAATAGAATAGAATAGAATAGAATAGAATAGATATTGTAAATAGAACAAAATAGAATAGAATATAGAATAGAATAGATGAAATGGAACAGAACAGAACAGAACAGAATATAGAATAGAATAGAATAGAATAGAATAGAATAGAATAGAATAGAATAGAATAGAATAGAATATTGTAAATAGACAAAATAGAATAGAATATAGAATAGAATTGATGAAATGGAACAGAACAGAACAGAAACAGAACAGAAAATAGAATAGAATAGAATAGAATAGAATAGAATAGAATAGAATAGAATAGAATAGAATATTGTAAATAGAACAAAATAGAATAGAATATAGAATAGAATAGATGAAATGGAACAGAACAGAACAGAACAGATATAGAATAGAATAGAATAGAATAGAATAGAATAGAATAGAATAGAATAGAATAGAATAGAATAGAATAGAATAGAATAGAATATTGTAAATAGAACAAAATAGAATAGAATATAGAATAAGAATAGATGAAATGGA
>CM044356.1:2612959-2654237 GCA_024294585.1 Vipera latastei
GAAAACTGCTCCTCTGTCACTTTTTTCAGGGCTGTTGTAAGTTTAAATGGGCGCTAAACAAATGGTTGTAAGTGAAGAACTGCCTCTATAATTTGCCTTCATTTTCCTACAAGCTCATCCTGGCCTGAATCTATGGGACCTGTTTTATTTCAGAACAAAATAAGATTTATTAGGTACATTAAAACACATGCATGGAGAAAGATGGGGCGGAGGAAAAGAAAGAAAGAAAGAGAGAAGAAAGAAAGAAAGAAAGAAAGAAAGAAAGAAAGAAAGAAGAGAGAAAGAAAGAAAGAAAGAAAGAAAGAGAAGAAAGAAAGAAAGATGAGAGGAGAAAGAGAGAAAGAGAAAGCAAAAGCAAAAGAGAAATAGAAATAGAAATAGAAAAGAGACAGAGAGAGAATAAGAAAGAAAAAAGAAAGAGAAGATAAGAGAGAAGAGAGAAAGAGAGTCAAAGAGAGAAAGAGAGTCAAAGAGAGAGAAAGAAAGAACGAGAATTAGAGAAAGGAAAGACAGAAACAGAGAAAAAAAGAGAGAGAAGAGAGAGAAAGAGAAGAAAAAGAAAGTAGAGAGAGGGAAAGACGGAGAGAAGAGAGAGAGAGAGAAAGAAGAAAAAGACAGAAAGAGAAGACGAGAAGAGAGAAAGACAGAAAGAAGAGAGAAGAGAGAGAGAGAGAGATGGAGAGAGAGAGAGAGAAAGAAAGAAAGATAGAAAGAGAAGAGAGACAGTACAAATTCTGGCTGATTCTGCATACATAGAGCATAGCTTTCCTGTCCTACAAACATCTGGCCTAAATCTAGGGGCACTGCTTTATTTCATAATAAAATAAAAATCGCCAGGTCCTGAAATAATCAGATTGTCTCTCTGCTAAAACACCAAGAAAGAAATTATGCTGGATGCACCCAGAGGTTTGCCTGCCTGTAGGTCTCCTGGGAGCTTTTGAGCAAGACCCCCCCCCGAAAAAGTCCTTTATTTTTTATTTTTTTTTTATTTTAATTTCATTTATATCCCTCCCTTCTCCGAAGACTCAGGGCGGCTTACAAGCTTAGCAGTAGCCTTCATTCTATGTATATTTTTATTTTATTTTATTTTAATTTCATTTATATCCCACCCTTCTCCGAAGACTCAGGGCGGCTTACAAGCTTAGCAGTAGCCTTCATTCTATGTATATGCCTGCTTATTAGGGCTTTCACACACACACCCAAGCGGCATTATTACAAAGTCAGCTTAATTGCCCCCAACAATCTGGGTCCTCATTTTACCTACCTTGGAAGGATGGAAGGCTGAGTCAACCTTGAGCCTGGTGAGACTCGAACCTGCACTAATTGCAGGCAGCTGGTGTTACCGTATTTTCCGGCGTATAAGACGACCCGGCGTATAAGACGACCCCCGACTTTTAAGAAGATTTTTTAAGGTTTTTCGTCTTATACACCGGAAAATACTTACATGCGCTGGAGAGGCGGGCTTGGGGCGGCCATGCCGAGGCCGGCTGGTGAGGGCCGCTGCGTGGTCTGCGGGCGAGAGGGGCGCCAGGCCCGCCAGAAGTCCCCGGAAGTTTCTGGAATTTGGAACGGCCTGGCGGCCTGGAGCCACGCCGGAGATAGCTCGGTTGCGCGGGGCGGCCCGGCTTTGCAAGAACGGGGACGCTCGACTGATTTATGTTTTTTTTTTCGGCGTATAAGACGACCCGGCGTATAAGACGACCCCCCAACTTTTGAGATGATTTTCATGGGTTAAAAAGTAGTCTTATACGCCAGAAAATACAGTACTTAAGGAGGCATTAGCCCACTGCTCCACCAAGGCTCATCTGATTTTAGATCTGATATTCAGATATTCTGAATTTAGGCAGTGCTTTTTTTGTAAAAGAAAAAAGGTGCCGGAACTCACACATGTCATACAACCCGCCTTGCCTACCCTACAAGGTTCCATCCAAAAAAGGTGCCGGAACTCCATTCTGAGCGTTCTATGACAAAAAAAGCCCTGAATTTAGGGACTAGGATTGGCCCACCGTGGCTCAAATTCACCTAACCCATTTCTAAATCTTCCGAGCAGATGGCCATACCAGATCTTGTGGCCGTGAGTCCCACAGGGGAATTGCACACGGGCAGAAGAGGTTCACCTGGACTTGTGATAAAGCAAACAACAACAACAACAACAACAACAACTTGGGGCCAGATTGATGTTTTAATTCAGAAGATCCTTAAAAGGAATGCACGACAGCAACTAGACATTTCTAGTTGGAAATATGGAACTTTGGATAAAAAATATTGGGGCGGGGGGAAAAAAACACCGGAAAAACTGTTCTCATATATGCCGACTGCAGCAAGAATCTTATATGCACAAAAATGGAAAGACGTGTCGACTTCCACGACGGAAGGAGGAGATTGAAAAAAGGGTGGGACTGGCAGAGACAGCAAAATTGACTGTTCCAATTAAGGAAAAAGAAATGTTTCTAGCCTTGCCTCCACTTGGAAACTGCTCGAGGACTGTCTGCTCGAAAGAGGAGGGTGGGGAATGAAAATTTGACTTCGAGTTTTGATGATTAAAATAGGTGGTTGTTATAGAAATGGCGAGTATTCTTAAAAAGCCGAGATTATAACTTTAGTATGCAACTCACTGCGCTGAAGAAAAAAAAAGCGAAGTCACCGCTCTTTCTTCCCCTTTCCCCTTTGCCTGTTTCCCCCATTGTCTTTATTTTCACTTATACTTTATATTAAGAATTTTTAAAAAAATAAAAACTATTAATAATAAAAAGCACGCTGCCCCTTAATCCCCCACCTAGGCAACACCTCCTAGGCAATTACTAATGCGGTCACCATGCAGAAAGGAAGGAAGATTAATGGAAGAGAATGGCTGTAGCTCAGGGTGGAACTGTGAGGTCCTTGATGCTCTCATGGCCCAACTAGGGAACATCATCAGTGCTAGAAGGGAGGAGGAAGGAGGAGGAGGAGGAGGAGGAGGAGGAGGAGGAGGAGGAGGAGGAGGAGGAGGAGGAGGAGGAGGAGGAGGAGGAGGACTGTGGGGTCCTTGGTGATCTCTGAGGTGGGTTGTTTTCTTGCAGATGTTTCATGACCCAACTAGGGAGCATCATCAGTGCAGGAAGGAAGGAAGGAAGGAAGGAAGGAAGGAAGGAAGGAAGGAAGGAAGGAAGAGGAGGAGGAGGAGGAGGAGGAGGAGGAGGAGGAGGAGGAGGAGGAGGACTGTGGGGTCCTTGGTGATCTCTGAGGTGGGTTGTTTTCTTGCAGATGTTTCATGACCCAACTAGGGAGCATCAACAGTGCTGGAAGGAAGGAAGGAAGGAAGGAAGGAAGGAAGGAAGGAAGGAAGGAAGGAAGAGGAGGAGGAGGAGGAGGAGGAGGAGGAGGAGGAGGAGGAGGAGGAGAGGAGGAGGAGGAGGAGGAGGAGGAAAAAGACTGTGGGGTCCTTGGTGCTCTCTGAGCTTGGTGGTTTTCTTGCAGATGTTTCATGACCCAACTAGGGAACATCATCAGAGCTAGAAGGGAGGGGGGTTTGTGGAGAGGAGGAGGAGGAGGAGGGTGGTGGAGGAGGAGGAGGACTGTGGGGTCCTTGGTGATCTCTGAGGTGGGTTGTTTTCTTGCAGACCTTCCATTACGCAGCCTAGTAACACTATCAGTGATAAGGATTTGGAGTTTGCTCTCTGTTTGTATACACGTGGTTTGCCCTCTCACTGTTGGGTGGGACAAGTAAGGAACTACCAACACGGAAAAACAATCAAACATTCCATAATAGCCTAATCAAGGAACCACCAGAACATTTGACCAAACTGGCAGGGCAAGCCACTGTATATAAAGAGAGAAAAGCCCAGACACCCTTCTAGCACTGATGTTACCACCTAGTTAGGTATGAAACGTCTTCAAGAAAACAACCAAGCTCAGAGAGCACCAAGGACCCCACAGACCTCCTCCTCCTCCTCCTCCTCCTCCTCCTTCCATAACCCTCCCCCTTCTAGCAGTGATGATGTTCCTGGTTGGGTCATGAAATGTCTACAACAGAGGCCCCCAACCTTTGGGGCAGCAGAGACCGGTTCCGTGGAGAGAGGTTTTTCCACGGACCGGAGAGTGCGTGGTTTTGTGTGCTGCCTGCATCCCATGGATGGGGCTTTGCTTGTTTGTGTGGACCGGTTGCTGGCATGCCGTGGCCTGGTACTGGTCCACAGACCGGGGATTGGAGACCCCTGGTCTACAAGGTCCACCAAGCTCAGAGAGCACACAGTAACCTACAGTTCTCCTCCTCCTCCTCCTCCTCCTCCCTCCTCCTCCTCCTCCTCCTCCTCCTCCTCCACCTCCTCCTCCTCCTCCTCCTCCTCCTCCTCCTCCTCCTCCTCCTCCTCCCTTCTAGCACTGATGATGTTCCCTAGCTGGGTCATGAAACGTCTGCAAAAAAACAAGCAAGCTCAGAGAGCACCAAGGACCCCACAGTCCTCCTCCTCCTCCTCCTCCTCCTCTTCCTCCTCCTTTCACAATCCCCCCTCCCTTCTAGCCCCGATGACATTACCTAGCTGGGTCACGAACTGTCTACAAGAAATCAACCAAGCTCAGAGAACCCCAAGGAATCCATCATCCTCTTCTTCCTCCTCCCTCCCCTTCTTCTTCCTCCTCCTCCCCCGCTCTGCAAACCCACCCTCCCTTCTAGCACTGATGATGTTACCTAGCTGGGTCATGAAACGTCTGCAAGGAAGCAACCAAACTCAGGAAGCACCAGGGACACCCCCCCCCAGCAGAAAGAGAGCTCCCGTTGCTTAGTGGAAATCAGCAGGGGGGGAGGGGGAGGCAAAAAAAAAAAAAAAACCAGCCCGTTGAAGCAGTTTTTATTGAAATGAATTTATTACCATGTTGCAGCAGAATTAAAAATATACAAAAAGTTTGTGGTATACAAAAGAGTCTCGATACAGAAGTTGGTCGCGCCTCGCCTCTCGCGTGTCTGCCTGGAGAGTGCGTGGAAGGCGTCGTCAGACCTATGCGCTGTATGGGGGGGCGAGATCACAGACCCTGGAGGGCGGGGGATGCCAAAGGGACAGTATTTCGGAGTCTGGGGGGAATAATAGAGGATTGCCCGGCTCTGGTCTGCCCACCCCCCAATTTAGCGTACGTCAAAATGGCCAGCCAAGCCAAGGAGGATCCTTGGATGTTTTTGGGGTGTCCCCCTTCTCTACGCAACTCTTTGCAAACCTTGACTACAATCTCCATCGTCCTCTCCCAGCCCTGGGTAAGGGTTGACGTACAAGTCATCCTCACCTTACAGTCAGCGCGGGTCGTAAATCACGTCATTATGTGTTCAGATTGGAAATTACGACCGTTTCTTATCACGGTCGTTACGTGAAACCATTCCCCCCCCAATGGGTGGTTTGGGTGTTTTTTTTTGCCAGAAAGTGGAAATAAACTCCGGAAAAGAGCAAAAAAAGTCACGCATTGCTGTCCTGTGACCGGTAGGGTATTTGAAACCGCCGTAAAGCGGAGCCGAGGACCCAAACTGTGATCCTATGATCCTGCCACGCGGGGGGGGGGGAGGTTTGTGTGCAGCTGTGACGATTCCGAAAATGGGTTGTAAGTTTTAACATAACATAGAATAGAGCTGGAAGGGACCTTGGAGGTCTTCTAGTCCAGCCCCCTGCTCAAGCAGGAGGACCTAGTAGTTCTGGGAGGTCCGTCATAACTTTGTACATTCATGAAAGAGCTGGTTGTAAGTTGAAGACAACTTGTATGTGGCCGCTGGCAACAGCTAGAGTTGTGAGTGGTCTCCATCTCAGCCGCTTTAAGAGGCCTGGACTTTAACTCCCAGAATTCCCCAGCCAACAGAGCTGGCTGTGGAATTCTGGGAGTTGAAGTCCAGGCCTCTTAAAGCGGCTGAGATTGAAAAATGTTGAGTTTCCAGCTGAATTCAGAAAGTTCTGATCCTGTGTGCTCACCTCTTTTTTTAAAAAAAGTTAGCCCTGCCCACCCTATTCTCAGTTGTTACCAGTACACCACAACCCCGGGATGCCAACCGTTGTAGCGAGGGGGTGTGTGTATGTGCGGAGCCCTTAAGTCACTCACACACTTTCAATCAGACTTGCGCAAAGAAATCCAGCTTCTTATTCAGGCTAGCAGGAGTCGAATTGTGGTACGTGGCTTGTGGTACTCGTGGCTTTTCCGTGGCTTGGGGGAGGGCGGCTCGGGGAGGGGGGTCTCCAGGCACCTCCTAATCTTGGCCAGGGTCTTACCCAGCATCTTGCCCCTTCCCCGTTGAACCGGAGCGCCACGCAGACCCGCAACGCCCCATTCACCAAAGTGCCAAAAAGGAACAGGACTGGACGGGGTGTGTGTGTGTGAGTGTGGGTAACGGAACAGCACAAAAATGACACCGCCCCTACAGCTCCCATAATCCCCTGGCCTTCAGGTGGGCCAGACTACAACTCCTATGGGGCCCACCCAAGCCAGTCGAACAGCGCCAGCTTAGAGGAGACACTTGCAAGCCTTTGGTACACATCTCCATTGTCGTTTCCCCCCCCCCACAAACACAAAACTGGGTGTCCACAGGTCCTCATCTCACGACCGCAATCGAGCTCCCACATTCCGTTGCTAAGCGAGGCAGTTGTTAAGTGAGCTTCGCCCCGTTTGACCGGCTTCCTTGCCGCTGTCGTTAAGCGGATCCCGGCTGTGGTTCAGTTAGTAAGGGGGTTGTAAAGTGAAACTGGCTTCCCCTGTTGGTCAAAAGGTCGCAAAAGGGGATCCAGGACCTCCCTCCCCCCCCGGGACGCTGCAACCGTCGTAAATACGAGTCAGCAGGGTCTGGAGTTTGGATCACCTGACCGTGGGGATGCTACAACGGTCGTAAGTGTGGGGAAACGGTCATAAGTTCCTGCTTTTTTCAGTGCCGCTGCAGCTTCAAACGGCCAGTAAGTTTAGTTAGGGACAGGACTACCTGTGCTTCGTGGGAAGACCGTCAGCTAAGGAGGGCTGGGGGGCGGGGGGGGGAAATCGCACTTGGCAATTGCTTTGTGGGTCTTGCAAAGGTTGTGAGAACTTGCAGGCCCCAAGTCTAGAAGGTTGTGGCCCATAGACCGAGAGGAACCGAGGGCTAACATGGGGAGGGGGGTGTCTGGGCTTCTGCTCTTAGCGCTTGCAAAGAGCCCCCCCCAAAAGGGATCCGATCCATCGCTAAGCAGGGGCTGCGTTTCCTACGCAGAGAGAAGGAAGCCCCCCCCTCGATCCCTGCCCAGCCCTTCCCAGTCGCTTCTTCCGCCTCAGGATCCCTCTAACCCTCCTTAAGACGGGCGGACTTCCACTCCCAGAATCCCCCAGCCGACAGGGGCTTATCCGTGACCGGGATATTTTATTAACTAATTTATTTATTATTAAATGTCTATGCCAACCAACTCGCCATGGAGACTCTGACTCTATTTCTTTGCTCTAAGAAAAAAGATGGCATGAAGCCTTTCCTTCCTTCCTTCCTTCCTTCCTTCCTTCCTTCCTTCCTTCCTTCCTTCCTTCCTTCCTTCCTTCCTTCCTTCCTTCCTTCCTTCCTTCCCTTCTTTTCTTCCCCTTCCTTTACCTTTTTCCTTTCCTTTCCTTTCGTTGCTTTTACCCTTTCCCAGTTCCTTCCTCTCTTCCCTTCCCTTCCCTTTCATTCTCTTTCCTGTTTCCTTCCTCCCTTCCCTTCCCTTCCCTTCCCTTCCCTTCCCTTCCCTTCCCTTCCCTTCCCTTCCCTTCCCTTCCTTCTTTCCTTTCCTATCCTATCCTTCTAAACTTCTGTGCCACCCAAATTGTCATGGCGATTCTGACTATATTTCTTTGTTCTAAGAAATAATGCCATGTAGCACTTCCTTCCTTCCTTCCTTCTTTCCTTTCCTTCCCTTCCCTTCCTTCCTTTCCTTTTCTTTCCCTTCCTTCTTTCCTTCCTTCCTTTCCTTTCCTTTCCTTTTCCTTCCCTTCCATCTTTCCTTCTTTCCTTCCTTCCATCTTTCCTTTTCCTTCCTTCCTTCCTTCCTTCCTTCCTTCCTTCCTTCCTTCCTTCCTTCCTTCCTTCCTTCCTTCCTTCCTTCCTCCCTTCCCTTCCCTTCCCTTCCCTCTTCCTTCCTTCCTTCCTTCCCTTCCCTTCCCTTCCCTTCCCTTCCCTTCCCTTCCCTTCCCTTCCCCTTCCTTCCTTCCTTCCTTCCTTCCTTCCTTCCTTCCTTCCTTCCTTCCTTCCTTCCTTCCTTCCTTCCTTCCTTCCTTCCTCTTCCTGCTACAAAGTGTTACGCCAATGCCTGAAAATCTGGGGGGGGGGGGAGAGCTTTAAAAATATTAAAAGTTCTCCGGTGCTTCCCCCTCCCCACTTTCTTGTTTGGAAAAACGCAGTCATCCTCACTGCTCATCTCTGGGACCTGCAGATCAAAACTTCTGCTACAGCTGTCAGTCATGTGTCCCCCCCCCCTCCCCGTTCAATTTCTGCAAGGCTGAATTTCAGAGCCAGCTTCCTGCACCATCTTGTCCGGGGCCTGGAACAAGACTCGGCAGTTAAGAAGGGTCCCTGGTGGATAATCCCACGCTCAGACGGGAGGGTTGAATCCCCCCCCAGACCCCCGTCCCCTGGGATGTTGGCAGGATCTGGGGACAGCTGCCATCCACCTTTGCCATCAGCCCAGAGACAGATGGCTGGGCCCCCAATCTGCCGGGGACGTGACAACCCTCTGTTGGCGGCTTCCTTCGAGAGGCCCACGGACGGTGGCTTATTGTCCAAGGTGGTTTGAGACAAAGAAGACGCAGGCTTGCTCCCCCCCCCCGAGTAGGCAGCCAGGTGGCTGAGATGGTGGCCTTCTCCTCCATCTGCTGACCTTCAGGCCTCCGTTTGGGGCTTGGCGGGCTCTTGAAACGTGAGCCAGCCGTGGGGCTGCAGAAGCCCGAAAGGCCATCGCGGTCCTAGGCTGAGTCAACGTAGGCTCAAGAACCGCGGGACAGGTTCATGCCGCTTTGGAAGGCCTCGGTAGGACCGCCCTGGGAACGCTGCCTAAGGGTTGGGTTGTCCTCATTTGTAAAAAGCTCTTGAGAGTGCAGAGAAGAGCAGCAAAGAGGATCAGGGGACTGGAGGCTAAAATGCAGGATAAACGGTTGCGGGAGCAGGCTGTGTTTGTTCAAGCGAAGAGAAGGACTGGGGAGACGTGATGACTGCCTTCCAATATCTGAGGGGCTGCCACAGAGATCCTCCAAAGCACCTGAAAGGCAGGACAAGAAGCAGCCGATGGAAATTTATGAAGGAGAGAAGCACACTGGGACTAAGGAGAAATTTTCTGACACTGAGAACAATTAACCCGCGTTTTAGCCTGTTTTAACCAGTGTTTTAGCCTCCGGTCCCCTGATCGTCTTTGTTGCTCTTCTCTGCACTCTTTCGAGAGTTCTCAACATCTTTTTTACACCGTGGCCACCAAAACTGGATGCAGGATTCCAAGCGTGGCCTTAGCAAGGCCTTGTCAAGTGGTATTAACACTCCACATGATCTTGGTTCTGTCCCTCTGTTGAGGCAGCCTAGAATCTCTTTTTGAAAAGAGATTTGAATGTCTCTTTTTGGACGCCTTCAGGGACGGAGCACCCACAACTTCTGGAGGGATGCTCCATTAGGCTGCCATGAACTCAGTTATGGAATGGAAGGTGGAATCAAAAGAGGAGAGGAAGGATGGAAGAAGTTCACCACCATGACTTCCATCCGCTGATGGGTCTCCTTCCTTCCTTCCTTCCTTCCTTCCTTCCTTCCTTCCTTCCTTCCTTCCTTCCTTCCTTCCTTCCTTCCTTCCTTCCTTCCTCTTGCCTGTTGGAACCCATTGCCTCCTTTCTCCTACTTAATTGCAATTCCTCCTCTCTATAACGAAAGCAGGTTGTCAGTCTCCAGCCTCCCTCACTATTTCATTACAATACAAATAATGATGATGATGTCGAGACTCTGGGAAGAGTGCAGAGAAGAGCAACAAAGATGATTGGGGGACGGGAGGCTAAAACATGGCCTGGGTCCGGGGTATTTGAGGGAACACCTGCTGCCGGCATCAAATGCCCTTCGCCCAGTGCACTCCCACAGGGAGGGTCTGCTCAGGGTTCCGCCGGTGAGAGATTGCCGGCGGGTGACACCCAGGGATAGGGCCTTCTCAGTGGGAGCGCCTGCCCTCTGGAACCAGCTGCCGGTGGAGCTGAGGACTGCTCCCGACCTCCGATCATTCCGCCGGGGCCTGAAGACCTGGCTCTTTGAGCTCTCTGGCCCAGGCTGAGGAGAAAATTTTAAACTGGGGTTTTTAAGTGTACAGGGTGAATTTAATACTTTTTAACTGGTTTTAACTTTTGTATGTTTTGATTTTTAATTCCCTGTAAACCGCCCTGAGTCCTCAGGGAAAGGGCGGTATACAAATGCAACTAAATAAATAAATAAATAAATAAATAAATAAATAAAACATATAGGGAACGGTTGCTGGAATTGGGTATGTGTAGTTTAACGAACCCCTTCATGGATTACTGCCTTGTCGTGGCGAAGGGGCTTGCGTAATTCAATGAAGCTATGAGCTATGCCGTGCAGGGCCACCCAAGACGGACAGGTCATAGCTGAGAGTTCTGACAAAACGTGATCCACTGGAGAAGGAAATGGCAACCCACTCCAGTATCTTTGCCATGAAAACCCTATGGACAGTACCAAAAGGCAAAACGATATGACGCTGGAAGATGAGCCCCTCAGGTCGGAAGGCGTCCAATATGCTACTGGGGAAGAGCAGAGGGCTAGTACTAGTAGCGCCAGAAAGAATGAAGCGACTGGGCCAAAGCCGAAAGGACGCTCAGCTGTGGATATGTCTGGTGGTGAAAGGAAAGTCCGATGCTGTAAAGATTTTTTCTCCATAGGAACCTGGAATGTAAGATCCATGAATCAAGGAAAGCTGGACGTGGTCAAACAAGAGATGACAAGACTGAACATCGACATCTTAGGTATCAGTGAACTAAAATGGACAGGAATGGGTGAATTTAATTCAGATGACCATCAGGTATACTACTGCGGGCAAGAATCCCTCAGAAGAAATGGAGTAGCCTTCATAGTCAATAAAAGAGTAGGAAAAGCAATACTGGGATACAATCCTCAAAATGACAGAATGATCTCAGTTCGAATCCAAGGGAAACCATTCAATATCACAGTAGTCCAAGTCTATGCCCCAACCACCAGTGCTGAAGAGGATGAAATTGACCAGTTCTATGAAGCCCTACAGCACCTTATAGAAGTAACACCAAAAAATGATGTCCTTATCATCATGGGGGATTGGAATGCTAAAGTAGGAAGCCAAAAGATAACTGGAATAACAGGCAAGTTTGGCCTTGGAGTACAAAATGAAGCAGGGCACAGGCTGATAGAATTTTGTCAAGAGAATACGATGGCCATAGCAAACACTCTTTTCCAACAACCCAAGAGACGGCTCTACACATGGACATCACCAGATGGTCAACACAGAAATCAGATTGACTATATGCTCTGCAGCCAAAGATGGAGAAGCTCTATACAGTCGGTAAAAACAAGACCAGGAGCTGACTGTGGCTCAGACCATGAGCTTCTCCTTGCAAAGTTTAGGCTTAAACTGAAGAAAGTAGGAAAAAGCACTAGGCCACTCAGGTATGAATTAAATCATATCCCTGTTGAATATACAGTAGAGGTGACAAATAGATTTAAGGAATTAGATCTGATAGACAGAGTGCCTGAAGAACTATGGACAGAGGTTCGCGACATTGTACAACAGGTAGCAACCAAAACCATCCCAAAGAAAAAGAAATGCAAGAAAGCAAAATGGCTGTCTGAGGAAGCTTTGCAAATAGCTGAGGAAAGGAGGGAAGCGAAAGGCAAGGGAGAAAAACATAGATATGCCCAATTGAATGCAGAATTCCAGAGAATAGCTAGAAGAGATAAGAATGCCTTCTTAAATGAACAGTGCAAAGAAATAGAAGAAAACAATAGAATAGGGAGGACCAGAGATCTTTTCAAGAAAATTGGAGAGATGAAGGGAACATTCCATGCAAAAATGGGCATGATAAAGGACCAAAATGGCAGGGACCTAACAGAGGCAGAAGAGATTAAGAAGAGGTGGCAAAATTACACAGAAGAACTATACAAGAATGAGCTTAACGTCCCAGATAATCACAATGAGGTGGTCACTGACCTCGAGCCAGACATCCTAGAATGTGAAGTGAAGTGGGCCTTAGAAAAGCTGAGCAACAACAAAGCTAGTGGAGGTGACAGTATTCCAGCTGAGCTATTCAAAATCTTAAAAGACAGTGCAGTAAAAGTGCTACACTCAATTTGCCAGCAAATTTGGAAAACTCAACAGTGGCCACAGGAGTGGAAAAGATCAGTTTACATTCCAATTCCAAAGAAAGGCAGTGCCAAAGAATGTTCAAACTATCGCACCATTGCACTCATTTCTCATGCTAGTAAAGTCATGCTTAAAATCCTACAAGCTAGACTTCAGCAGTATGTGGATCGAGAACTACCAGAAGTACAGGCAGGATTTCAAAGAGGCAGAGGAACTAGAGATCAAATTGCCAACATACGCTGGATCATGGAGAAAGCTAGGGAGTTCCAGAAAAACATCTACTTCTGCTTCATTGACTATGCTAAAGCCTTTGATTGTGTGGATCATAACAAACTGTGGCAAGTTCTTAAAGAGATGGGAGTACCAGACCATCTTATTTGTCTCTTGAGAAACCTATATGCGGGTCAAGAAGCAACAGTGAGAACTGGACACGGAACCACTGATTGGTTCAAAATTGGGAAAGGAGTCCGGCAAGGCTGTATACTGTCGCCCTGCCTATTTAACTTATATGCAGAGCACATCATGAGAAAGGCAGGGCTAGATGAATCAAAAGTTGGAATTAAGATTGCTGGAAGAAATATCAACAACCTAAGATACGCAGATGATACCACTCTAATGGCAGAAAGTGAAGAAGAACTAAAGAGCCTCTTGTTGCGGGTGAAGAAGGAGAGTGCAAAACTTGGGTTGAAACTTAACATTAAGAAAACCAAGATCATGGCATCTGGCCCTCTCAATTCCTGGCAAATAGATGGGGAAGAAATGGAGGTAGTAACAGATTTTGTTTTCCTGGGCTCCAAGATCACTGCAGATGGGGACTGTAGCCAAGAAATTAAAAGACGCTTGCTCCTGGGAAGGAAAGCCATGGCAAATCTAGACAGCACACTAAAAAGCAGAGACATCACCCTGTCAACAAAAGTGCGTATAGTCAAGGCTATGGTCTTCCCAGTTGCAATGTATGGCAGTGAAAGTTGGACCATAAGAAAGGCTGAGCGCCAAAGAATTGAGGCCTTTGAACTATGGTGCTGGAGAAGACTCCTGCGAGTCCCTTGGACTGCAAGGCGATCAAACCGGTCAGTCCTAGAGGAGATCAATCCTGACTGCTCTTTAGAAGGCCAGATCCTGAAGCTAAAACTCAAATACTTTGGCCACCTAATGAGAAGGAAGGACTCACTGGAGAAGAGCCTAATGCTGGGAAAGATCGAGGGCAATAGAAGAAGGGGACGACAGAGAATGAGGTGGCTGGATGGAGTCACTGAAGCAGTAGGCGTGAGCTTAAATGGACTCCAGAAGATGGTAGAAGACAGGAAGGCCTGGAGGAACGTTGTCCATAGGGTCGCGATGAGTCGGACACGACTTCGCAGCTAACAACAACAGTTTAACGAAGAGAAGGGTGAGGGGTGACATGATAGCAGTGTTCCAATATCTCAGGGGCTGCCCCAGAGAAGAGGGAGTCAAGCTATTCTCCAAAGCCCCTGAAGGCAGGACAAGAAGCAACGGAGGGATACTCATCGAGGAGAGAAGCAACCTGGAACTAAGGAGAAACTTCCTGACAGTGAGAACAATTAACCAGTGGAACAACCTGCCTCCAGAAGCGGTGAATGCTCCAACACTGGAAGTTTTTAAGAAGAGACTGGACAGCCATTTGCCTGAAATGGTATAGGGTTTCCTGCCTGAGCAGGGGGTTGGACTAGATGACCTCCAAGGTCCCTTCCAACATGATGATGATGATGATGATGTAAGGACTCGATAGATAAAATGCCAAATCCAATCTGAACATCTGGCTGACTGTGCGATGATTAATAATAATAATAATAATAATAATAATAATAATAATAATAATAATAATAATAATAATAATAATAATAAAGTTGGAAGGGACCTGTGAGGTCATCTAGTCCAACCCCCTGCTCAGGCAGGAAATCCTGTACCATTTCAGACAAATGGCTGTCCAGTCTCTTCGACTTTCAACTTTCAACAGCTCATTTAGTGACCGTTCAAAGTTACAGCGGCACTGGAAAAAGTGGCTTATTAAGTGACCGTTTTTCAAAATCCCCTTTTGCGACCTTCCAACAAATAAAGTCAATGGGAAAAGCCGGATTCGCTTAACGACCGTGTTTCTGACTTTAACAACTGCAGAGATTCACTCGCGAAGAAAGCTCGGAAAATGGAGCCAAACTCACCCTGTCTCATTTAGTGACGGACATTTTGCGGCTTAGTTGTGGTCGTAAGTCCAGGACGACCCGTACTGGGTTGCTAAAAGCAAATTAAGAAAGGAACCCCCAGGTGCTTTTGCCAAAAGGCAACTGGACTTAGTTCTTCCTTGAAGACCTTTCGCTTCTCCTCCCAGAAGCTTCTTCGGTTCTATTTTTAGTTCGTACGGAGATTGTACACATTGCACCGAAGGCTTTAAGAAGTTGGACACGGCCCCCGTTTCGAATTCTCCGCTCAGCCCATCTCCGCTTCTCCTACTCCTTAACTAGTCTCAACTGCCGGCCTGCCCCTGTTTCGCATCCTAGCCCCAGCGCTCAAAATGCAGGATATTGTTGGCTCTGCCATGGTTGAGGTAGATAGATTAAACCTTGAATCCTGGCTGCACTAGGTAGTTTTTCTCAGCCATGCTGGTGAGGGCAGAGGCAAATAAAAGATCACAATTATTGTTGCTTCGAGTGCAAGGCAGTTTTTTTTTTAAATTTTCTCACCCAGCAATATCCTTGCATTTCCTTTTTTGTTCGACACGTCCGTTCTTACTGCTGATCTGGGACACAAATGGGCTTTGTGAAAAGCATTTAGACTAGACTAGACTAGACTACACTAGAAGGGTTGAAAGGGACCTTGGAGGTCTTCTAGTCCAACCCCCTGCTCAGGCAGGAAAGCCTATATCAGGGGTCTTCAAAGCTGGCCCTTTTATGACTTGTGGACTTCAACGCCCAGAATTCCCTACCCAGCAGTGCTTTAATTCTGGGCGTTGATGTCCACAAGTCATAAAAGGGCCAGGTTTGAAGACCCTTGCCCTATATCATTTAATCCAGAGGTGGGGAACGAAGGCCCCTTTAAGACTTGTGGACTTCAACTCCCAGAATTCCTGAGCCAGCCGTGCTGTCTCAGGAATTCTGGGAGTTGAAGTCCACAAGTCTTAAAGGGGCCGTCGTTCCCCAGCCCTGATCTAGTCCTCCTGGCCAATCTTGTTCTTTCCCTAAGAAGTAGCAGCTGGCACAATGGCCATGTTTTTTATTTATTTTATTTATTCACCTGCCTTTATTATTTTTACAAATGACTCAAGGCGGTGAACCTACGCAGCACACTTCCTCCTTGTCTTTTCACCACCACCACAACAACAACAACCCTGTGAGATGGGTTGGGCTGAGAGAGAGGGACTGGCACAGGGTTACACAGCCGGGTTTTGTGCCTAAGGCAGGACTAGAACTCACCGTCACCTGGTGATTGGTCCAAAGTCAGCCAACTGGCTTTCCTGCCTAAGGCGGGACTAGAACTCACCGTCACCTGGTGATTGGTCCAAAGTCAGCCAACTGGCTTTCCTGCCTAAGGCGGGACTAGAATTCACCATCTCCTGCTCTCAAGCTTGGCGCCTTAAACTCCTAGACCTAGAGCAAACTGACTCTCTTTGTTTCCTTCTCCCATGCTTTCCCCTAGGGATAAAAAAAAGATTTTTCTAGTGAAATTTTGCTGCTAGTAATCTCCAGAAACCCACAAACACAACACTGAGGCTAGGACACCCTGGGAGTGTGTAACTATGCCATCTCAGCACCGCACGGTTGGAAAATAGGCTAGCTTTGCTACTACAGCTCCCCAACTAAGTTTCTAGTCCTTATTGGGGCATAATGGAAGGGCTCATAATTTGCACAGGTCTTTTCACTCCATGAAAAACACCAACTTTCTACTTTGCACCAATTCTAACTGCCCTCCAGGAGTCTCTGTGCCACATAAGGTGAATCCCGGAGAATAGAGCATGTACAGAGTTCAGGGTGGTGGTTATGGAGTCTGGTGTGAAACCCTCAAGCTAGATGGTCTGGTTTACTATTAAAGATTTCAGAACAATGTTTTTTTCAACCAGGCAACTTGAAGATGGGAAGACTTCAACGCCCAGAATTCCCCAGCCAACACGGCTGGCTGTGGAATTCTGGGAGTTGAAGTCCACCCATCTTCCAGTGGTCCAATTGGAAAATTCCTGCTTAAAAAGCTTAGGTGTATACAGTGCAAAGTCACAGCACATTCCGTTCTTGTTCGCTTGAGGTCAAGGCAAGAAAAATGATGACAGGAAGAAACTTGGGTTTGCTCAACAACTTGTTCCCTAAAGCTAGCTAATTAGCCTGAAATCCAATAAATTTAGCTCCTTAGATATCGGACCTGTTAGCCCTTGGGCATATCGCATCAATTTGATTCTTTTCTCTCCCCCCCTCCCCCCTATTTTAAACAGACCTACACCAAAACATAATTAAATCAAATAATTTTAAAAAAAGAGCCACTGCCTACATCAGACGTGTGAACTTCAACTCCCAGATTTCCCCAGCCAGCATAAAGTTGCCAAGTTTGAAGAATCCCAGCCTACATTTTCGGGACTTTATCCATCCAATTCTGTAGACATCTTTGCAACGTAGCCTCTCTCCATGAATTGCAGCATCTACGAATTCAGACCAAACGTATGTGTGTGTGGGGGAGGGAATGGGGAAATCACGTCTGTTGTGTGTCTTGCAGGAGAATCACAATCTCACCACACTTTTAATTTAGGTGGTTTTGTATTCACCACACGATCCTTGAACTGCTCTCTATCAAGTCACTGCTGTTAAGGATTGTATGTGGGGAAAACATCCTAAAAAGGAAGAGGGTGGCCACAACTGTGCCATGGACGTTGTTGTGTGTGTTACCTTTGCACATCTGCAGGCCTGGGGCTTCAGTTGAACTGTGGGGGCTATGGATTCCTCTTATGTGTCCTCCTACACCAGGGGTCCTCAACCTTGGCAAATTTAAGACTTGTGGACTTCAACTCCCAGAATCCCTCAGCCAGCTTTGCTGGGAGTTGAAATCCAATCATCATCATCATCATCATCATCATCATCATCATCATCATCTTTGTTGTTGCAAAGTTGTTTCACATTTGATATGTGAGTGCAGCAAAATCGCGCAAACTGATTACAAAGCTACTAGACATGACCGAGTTGCTAAACTAATCCACTGGGCATTGTGTAAAAAATATGACTTGCCCGTGTCCGAAAAGTCTTGGGAACATAGGGTGGAAAAAGTTGTGGGGAATGAGAGGGTGAAGATCTTGTGGGACTTTTGAATACAGACATTTGGAACACAACACGTGCCAGATATCGCAGTCGTAGAGAACCGAAGCGTACAGCTGATTGATATCGCTGTACCAGGAGATGCCAGAGTTGAAGAAAAAGAACTGGGGGAAAAAAGGAAATACCGTGACCTGGCCATCAAAACTGCGCGATTATGGATGAAACGCGTAACAGTGACACCCATTGTCATCGGGGCACTGGGAACTATGTCCAAAAACTTTACAAAACACATCAAAAAATTGCAACTTCCTGCAATAACTCCAGCAAAGCTACAAAAAACTGCGCTACTCGGAACATCTTACATTTTAAGGAGATACCTGGTTGATACCTGGGACGCTGGCAACAACCCGTGTCAACCATTAGTGTCAGTCAATTTGAGTGTTCAACAACAACAACAATAACAATAATAAAACTTTTATTCATTAAACATGAAACTCAGTCAACTGAACACTCAAACTTACTAGCACTAATGGTTGACTCGGGTTGCTGCCAGCATCCTAGGTATCAACCAAGTATCTCCTTAAAATGTGAGATGTTCCGAGTAGCGCAGTTTTTTGAAGCTTTGCTGGAGTTATTGCAGGAAGCTGCAATTTCATTATTATTGTTATTGTTGTTGTTGTTGTTGTTGTTGTTGTTGTTATTATTATTATTATTATTATTATTATTATTATTATTATTATTATTATTATTATTATTATTATTATTAAAGTTGGAAGGGACCTTGGAGGTCATCTAGTCCAACCCGCTGCTCAGGCAGGAAACCTTATACCATTTCAGACAAATAAAGTCTTAAAGTTACCAAGGTTAGAGACCCCTGACGTACACTAGACGACTTTCCGATGCATGAACTTCAACTCCAACTCCCAACATGGGTGGTTGAGGAATTCTGGGAGTTGAAGTCCACGTATCAGGAAGTTGCCAAGTTTGCAGACCCTTGGTGCAGAGCAGGGTTTCTCCACTTTAAGGTGTGTGTGGACTTCAGCTCCCAGAATTCATATGCTGGGTGAGGAATTCTGGGAGCCGAAATCCACAGACCTTAAAGTGGAGAAACCCTGCTCTGCACCAAGGGCCTGCAAACTTGGCAACTTCCTGATACGTGGACTTCAACTCCCAGAATACCTCAACCACCCATGCTGGCTGAGGAATTTTGGGAGTTGAAGTCCACAAGTCTTAAAGTTGCCAGGTTTGCAGACCCCTTGCTGTACACGATTCAAATTAGACTGTCAGCTCTCTGGGGCCTGGGCCTGCCTCTTATTTTTTTGGCAATTCCCCCAAAATGCATTTCACATGAGATCAGATTATATGCTCTTCCTGGATATTTTTCCAAGAGGCCAACACAGCTCCAATTATCCCGTCAAAACGTTCTAAGAAACGCCCTAGCAATTATCAAATGGCACCACTGAATGCCTTCAGATCCCCATCAGCTAAAAACCAGGGCTCTTCAAACTTGGCCCTTTTACGACTTAAACATGGCCCTTTTACGACTTGTGGACTTCAACTCCCAGAATTCCTCAGCCAGCATGGCTGGCTGAGGAATTCTGGGAGTTGAAGTCCACAAGTCGTAAGAGGGCCAAGTTTGAAGAGTCCTGGCTTAAACAGAGAGAATGCAGCTGTTTTTTCTATTGTATGGATTCCACAGGTAGCCCTCGACTTACGACCAGGATTTGCCACCAGAACTTCCCAAGCTAAGCAAGGCAGTTGTTAAATGAGGGGTGCCCAATTTTAGGACCTTTATTTGCAATGGTTCTTAGGTAAACCACAGTGGTGGTTAAGTGAATCACTTGGTTGTTAAGTGAAGCCAGTTGCCCTCATTGATTTTGCCTGTCAGGAGGGGAAGGTTGCAAATGCAGCTCACGGGGACCCCCAGGATGCTACAAAGATCGTAAATGCATGCCAGCGATGATCGCGTGATGGTGGGGAAGGCTGAGACGGTCGTAAGTATGAGGACCAGCCCTAAATCCCTTTTTCAGTGCTGTTGTAACTTCAAACAGTTGGTAAGTCGGGGACTAGCTATGCTGGCTAGCCAAGGGCAGTCATGGAAAATAATAATCCTTCTGTTGTTCCAGCTTATAAAACTATCGTCAATTCTGGCTGAGAATTGTCAGGATGGAAGTCCAACAGGCCAACTTTAGAGCTACCTCAGACTACAGTTCCAATGACTCCCAGCCAGTAGGGCTCCTAGCCTTGTTGGCTGCAGCGAAGGGAACTGTAGTCCAGCAATCCAGAAGGCTGTGACCTTGAGTAGGCCCGAATAGAGAGAACAACCACTAATATGACACCGTTTAGCTAATTCCCAGGATTCCTTGGGTGGAGCTGGAATGTTAATTAGCATTCCTCCCCCTGGTGGCTGCTCTTGGGATGCCAGGGGACCTGTGGATTCTGGGAGTAGTGGTGTATGAGAAAGAGAGAAGGCGAAGGGCGAAGGAATGTTGCCTCGTGCAGGATTCTCCAATCTTGGCAATTTTAAGGCCTGTGGACTTCAACTCCCAGAATTCCTCAGCCAGGAATTCTGGGAGTTGAAGTCCACAAGCCTTAAAAGTTGCCAAGGTTGGAGACCCCGCCCCCCCCAGCCTAGTGAATAGTTAGATAAGATACAGCTCAGCCCTCAGCTGCATAATGGATGGAGAAAGTTGTTGAGAAAGGAACTCTCCCTACTTACTCAGAACGTAAAAGTAATTGTGGGAGATTTTGTACTTTTGCCCCCGTAAAAATTCTGTTCATTTAGCCTTACAGTAAAATCGAATCAATTCATCCGGTTGCGTTTAGTGTCTGGCCTAAGGCCGACACCCCTTTTCCAAGTCTGAAAGTACAAAATTCCCACCGCCCCCTTTTACAGCCTGAGAAACTAGGGGGGGGGTGTTTCCCCCCTTGATCCTCTTCCTGAGCGCTTCCGTACCAGAGAGAAGTCCCTGGTGTGCCTAATCCTAGCTGGCCAAATAAGGTAGAGGTAGTCCTTGGCTTACGACCACCACTAAGCCCAAAATTTCTGTCACTAAGCGAGACGCTTCTTCTGTGAATTTTACCCCGTTTTGCAACCTTTCTTGTATGGCGGTCCAGCGAATCGCTGAAGTTGTTGAGTTACCAACACGGTTGTTCAGTGAGCCTGGCTCCCCCCTCGATTTTGCTTGTCGGAAGGTCGGAAAAAAGGGATCACGTGACCCCCACCCCCCACCCGGGACACTGCATAAACCGTCATAAATATGAGTCGGATGCCGAGCGTCTAAGTTTTGGTCCCGTGAACACGGGGAATGCTGCGACGGTTGTAAGAGTGAAAAAGGATCATGATGCGCTTTTTTTCGGCGCTGTTGTAGCCACTAGACGAACTGTCGTAAGTCGAGCATGACCTGTATTCAATTACGTTCAATTCCTGCAACCGTTATGTAGCCGAGGGCTAAGCTTCCTCTTATCTCATCATTCCCTGTCCTTTCTTCCGTCTTCCAAGCCGTTTCCCACATACCATCACCAATTCCCACCCCGTCTGCAGCCTGCCAATTGGAAAGCTAATACTAACACCCCTCCTGCAATAACAAACCAAACAACCCCCCCAAACACACACTCACACTCACACACTCTTTAATACTCACTAAAGCTTGGGTTTCATGGCACTGTTTCAACCCGGGGGGGGGGTCCGAGAATTGGATCGGCTCCTTCAAGAAGCCTTCTCGTTCAGTTGGAAGCTGACAAATGGACGTAGGAAAGGGGGCAACGAATGGTGTTTTCCCCACCCCACCCCCATCCTGTGAGTAAGGACACTCAACAGCACTGCAGACCTTTCGCCAAATCCAGAATATGCCCTCCCAAACGGATAACGTTGATGGATATGCTGCCTTGGGAAGTCTTTCGGTTCAATTTGGGGGGGCGAGTCAAAAACGAGGTGAACAGTCCTGCTTCTCAGTGCCAGCTCTGTTTCCCCGCATGAAAAACTTGCCAGCCGCCCCCCTCCCCCGTCTTCTTCCAAGAAAAGCCAGGCGCCCACCAATACGCAGTCCTGGGATCAAATCCCACCCACCGCCCTCCCCCGTTGCTAGAAAGTTGCCTGCAGCCTAAAACCTCTTCCTCCTCCTGCTTTACAGCCATCTTCCCGCCTCCTTCTAGGACTCCCTTGGGGGGGTGTCTGCGGTTCTCATCCCCCCTGACACACACTCACCACGGAGATGGCCCCCTGTGCTCCTGTCGCCCACCCACTCCCAGCCAACCGCTTCCTGGGCACCGGAGATAAGAGAAGCCCTTGGTGGCCTTGGCTCAAGTCACAGTGAGGTATTTTGAGAGCGGCTTGGCTGGGGAGTAGGGTCCTTCCTGGAACGCAACTCGGCAGGAGGAGAAACAGGGGGCCTGCCCACAAGGAGGGTATGGAGGGGGGGGAGGGTGTCGCAACCCACCCAATGCATAGCTCAAACGGTGAGCCGGGAGAAAAGCAAATAGCACCAGTTGACCACCATTGCATGGGAGAGAGCCACGAGCAGTCTGTACCGGGCGAAGGAGGAATTGAACCGAATATTGCGATGTGGGAATGGGACATCCTGATGCTTGCTGGACTGCCACTCCCGCCGTCCCACCTGAAAGGGACTGGGATGGCCCCAAGGCCTGCTCACTCAAGGGCTGCTTGGACCCCGTTTCAGCCCAGGTGTCCTGAAAGGGTCCCTCCTGGCCAGTTCACACGGTGGTCTCATATTCCAACAGCTCTTGGGAAGCCCCCATGCTGCGGTACTGGAGGCGTGGTGTGGCCGGAGAGGTGTACTCGAGAGCTAGGATGGTCTTACGTAGACGCCTGTCTATGAAATGGGCGTCCCAGGCGGGGTACTTCTTGCGTGGCAAATCAATGCGAATAACAGGCCCCTCTGTCCGTGGGGCCCGGGCTACGGGGGTGGAAGGCATGCTGGGCCTGACCTGAAAGACCGGCCCGCAGCTATCTCTGTCCCCCGGCATCCCCTCTCGCTCTGTAGTCCTCGGCAAGGAGCGTGGAGGACTGGTGATCACGTCTGGCGGAGGCCCCGTAGCCCGGGGTACGGCGGTGGGCTCTTCCCCGCAGAGGCAGCCTGTGTTCTGGGCCCCGAAAATGGTCCCACTGGGATGCAAGAGGCAATAGTAGATGAACATGAAGAAGACTCCCAAAGCAAAGCTGGAGGCTACCACGCAAACGATGATCAAGGCATAGAACTCAGAGACCAGGTACTGTTCGCGGAACCAGTACCAGAGGCCCGTCAGCACGGCGTTCTCCAACAGGGTGATGATGTAATAGATGGACATGCGGCAACGGCTGCGGCCTTCCTTGACGTTGAACCAGCAGAAGATGTAGATGATGCCCACCACCATGTTGTAGATGATCTCCTCCCACTTGGACATGCAGAAATCCGTCTCGCCTTGGATGATCCAGAAGGTCATGATGCACCAGTGGGTGACGATGAAGATGCCGAAGTAGAGCTGAAAGACAGAGGCGAAAACGGCGAAGGCGATGGCTCGGGCGGCAATGGTGAAGAGGTGCCACAGGATCTGGACCATGGCACCTTTGTAGGACATGGGCATCTTGTCTTCCCGGGAATCCCGGAGCACCTTTTGGTAGGAGGCCAAAGTCCACGCGAGAGACACCAGCGAGGCAGAAGCTGAGAGACCTTCCCAAGAGGAGCAGAGAGACAAAGGGAAACAAAGGATTAGGGAGAAGACAGGGTGCCTTTGAAGGTTCTCCAGGAAAGAAATGGAACTGAAGCTGGAGGGGACCACGGGGATGGGGTGACCGCCTCGAGCCCGGAGGGGGGGAGGGGGAAAGAGGATTGGGCTGAAGGAAAAACCAAGAGGAGACAAGGGGGAGGACGCCTTGGAGGTACATCACCCAGGAGGATAAAGAGGCTGGAGGTTCAACCACCTAACATCTACATTGGTGTTCATACATGGAAAAGAAGCCAAACCAAAGTGACACATCTAGAAATGATGATGGGGGAAAAATGGAACGTGGTTTGCGGAGTGGAGGAGGAGGAGGGAGGACTGTGGGGGTCCTTGGTGGTGTCTGAGCTTGGTTGTTTTCCTGGAGGCGTTTCATGACCCAGCTAGTGAACATCCTCAGGGCTAGCATGAAACGTCTGCAAGAAAACAATCAAAATCAGAGAGCAGCAAAGATCCAAGAGTCATCCTCCTCCTCATTCTTCTTCCTCCACCTCCTCCTCCTCCTTTTCACCTCCTCCTCCTCTTCCTCCTCCTCCTCCACCACCTCCTCATTCTTCTTCCTCCTCCTTCATCTCCTCCTCCTCTTCCTCCACCTCCTCCTCCACCACCACCACCACCTCTTCCTCCTCTACCTCCTCTTCCTCCACCTTCTCCACCACCACCACCTCCTCTTCTTCCTCCTCCTTCACCTCCTCCTCCTCTACCTCCTCCTCTTCCTCCTCTTCCTCCACCACCTTCTCTACCACCTCCTCATTCTCTTCTTCCTCCCTCCTCTTCCTCCTCCTCTTCCTCCTTCTCCTCCACCTCCTTCTCCACCACCACCACCTCCTCCTCCTCTATCTCCTCCTCTTCCTCCTCCACCTCCTCCTCCACCACCACCTCCTCCTCCTCTTCTTCCTCCTCCTTCACCTCCTCCTCCTCCTCTTCCTCCTCCTCTTCCTCGTCTTCCTCCTCCACCACCTCCTCCTCCTCTACCTCCTCCTCTTCCTCCTCCTCCTCCTCCTCTCCGCACACCCCACTCCCTTCCAGCTCTGATGATGTTACCTAATGGGGTAACGAAGCATCTGTCAGCTCAGACAGCACCAGGGAGGGATCCGATTCCCAATTGACACTGAGTTCAAAAGGTAGAGTTCCTTGGAGAGGCTTTCCCCCAGACCTTGCTCTCCGCTTCCCCGCGTGTCTTGCGCCACTTCCCTGCCCTCCACTCACCCTGCAGTGGGTCGATCCGGTTCTGTTGCACCATGATGCTCAGCTGCAGCACCAGCTGGGGGGCGCTCTTGAGGAAGGTCTCCAGAAGGCGCAACATGCTGACGTCGGCGCATTCGAACATCATCCTCCAGTAGAAATGGCGCTGGCGATGCTCGGACTGCCACCGGCTCTGGAGCCCCAGGTAGAGGGTCCTCAGGTACCTGTTGAAAAGGACGGGGAGAGAGAAAAGCGAGTGCAGGCAGTCCTCAACTTATGACCAGGACTGAGCCCAAAATTTCCACTGCTAAGCGAGACCGTTGCTCGCTGTTTTACCCCATTTTACCACCTTTACTAAGGGACGTGGTGGCTCAGTGGGTTAGGACGCTGAGCTTGTCGATCAGAAGGTCGGCAGTTTGGCGGGTCGAATCCCGAGTGCCGCGTAGCAGAGTGAGCGTCTGTTACGCGTCCCAGCTTCTGCCAACCTAGCAGTTCGAAAGCACATAAAAATGCAAGTAGAAAAATAGGGACCACTCCGGTGGGAAGGTAACAGCGTTCCGTGCGCCTTTGGCGTCTAGTCATGCCGGCCACGTGACCACGGAGACGTCCTCGGACAAGCGCTGGCTCTTCGGCTTTGAAACGGAGATGAGCACTGGCCCCTAGAGTCGGAAACGACTAGCACGCATGTGCGGGGGAACCTTTACCTTTACTACCACATTTACCATTTTACCAACCAATCACTGCAGTTTTGAAGTTAGTGCAGGCAGTCCTCGAACTTATGGCCACAGTCGAGCCCAGGATTTTTTTGCTGCTAAGCGAAACATTTTGTTAAGTGAATTTTCTCCCACTTTACGCAAAAGGGGACCACAGGACACTGCAACCGTCATAACTATGAGCCAGCGTCTAAATTTTGATCCCAGGACCTGCCGTTTTGATCACAAGGAGGCTACAATGGTCGTCAAGTGTGGAAAAAAAAAGGTCTTAAGTCAGTTTTTTCAATGCCGTGGGTAACTTTGAACAGGCTCCGTCGTAAGTCCGGGACTCCCTGTATATGCCCAGCAGAAAAAATAAAAATAAAATAAAAATCAACCAGAATCTTTCTCCATCTCAGCGGAACATGGGCAGAAATGCCTGTAGGTCCATTTTCAAATTCCCAGGATGGAGAATCAAGGAGGCTACTAGTTTAAGGCGAGAAAGAGAAACAAAAGCAGAGCAAAAATAGTATATATTTTTTTAAAAAACAAAAACATAACTGTGCATCATTTAAAAAAAAAACCAGGCTTTTAATGAAATCTAGATCGTCACAACTGGAGGGGGGGGAAATATTTATGCAGCTGCGTCTTCTTGAAATATGCAAAGCTTGTTGGAAATTCCAGATATTAAACCACTCGACGCTTTTGGGCTGCTTGGCAATCAAGCTTAATTCAGGGAGTGGAGAAAATAGACGCGGTTCAGTTTGGCGCCCGTAAAGACGCGATTTGCACATTCCGCGCCATTTATTCTTCCCAGAATTTGAGGGATGCAAAAAGGGGCATCGGCCAAGGTTGTTGGCCCGGTTCAGTTGCGTCCCCAGCTTCTCTCTGGAAAGCACCAGAATCAAAAACATTGCCTTTCTCCTCCCCTCTTTGGCATTTCAGGTACCCAGCCATATCTGCGTTCTGCTCCCCGCCCCCCCCCCCGAAAAATGATCCTTAACTTCTTATTTCAGGCAGAAGAGTCTCCATTAACTGAAAACATCACTTTGGCTGTTTCTCATTCTTTCTCCTGAATCACCAAAGCAGGGCTGGTAAGTTACAAAAACCGGATTATTCAGCCATTTTTATGTATTCATTTTTGCAAATAACTCAAGGAGGGGAACACAGCCAACACGACAAAAACCCTGCAAAGTGGGTTGGGGGAGAGAGAGGGGAGAGAGAGGGGGGGGAGTGGCCCAAAGTCACCCAGACGGCTTCTATCCCTAAGGCAGGACTAGAACTCACCGTCACCTGGTAATTGGCCCAAAGTCACCCAGCTGGCTGTAACGCCTACGGCAGAAAACTAAAACTCACCGTCTCCTGGTGATTGGCCCAAAGCGACCCAGCTGGCTTTCATGCCTAAGGCGGGACTAGAACTCACTGTCTCCTAGTGATTGGCCCAAAGTCACCCAGCTGGCTTCTGTCCCTAACGTGGGACTAGAACTCACCGTCTCCTGTTGATTGACCCAAAGTCACCCAGTTGGCTTTCATGCCTAAGGCGGGACTAGAACTCACCGTCTCCTGGTGATTGACCCAAAGTCACCCAGTTGGCTTTCGTGCCTAAGGCGGGACTAGAACTCACCGTCTCCTGGTGATTGGCCCAGACTCACCCAGCCGGCTTTCATGCCTAAGGAGGGACTAGAACTCACCGTCTCCTGGTTTGTAGCCTGGCACCCTAACCACAAGACCAAACTGGCTATGTGAAAATGCTCAGGATAGGTGCACTACAAGCAAGATCTTAAAGTCAACGCGTGCTGACACGAGAGTAGATCCTTTGGCACCAGTGGAGATAGAACCCAAGGAGAGAGTTGGCAGGGACCTTGGAGGTCTTCTAGCCCAACCCCTTGCTCAGACAGGAAACCCTGGCCTATACCATCTCAGACGAGTGAATGTCGAATCTCTTCTTAAAAGCCTCCAGTGATGGAGTATTGACAACGTCTGAAGGAAAAGCTGTTTCCCTGTTTAATTATCCTGACCGTTAGGAAGTTTCTCCTGAGTTCCAGGTTGCTTTTATCCTTGATGAGTTTCCATCTGTTGCTTCTCGTCCTGCCTTCGGGCGCTTTGGAGAAGAGCTTGACTCCCTCTTCTTTGGGGCAGCCCCTGAGAAATTGTAAGACTGCTAGCATGTCCCCCCTTGTCCTTCTCTTCGTTAAACTAGACCTACCCAACTCCTGCAACCGTCCTTCATATTTCTTTTAGCCTCCAGTACCTTGATCATCTTTTCCAATTGTCTCGACATCATTTTTTTTTTCAGGATCGAAAAATGACGAGAGGGAAGGGATGTTTCCTCCCCCCTCCCAACTCCATTCATGACCCTGTAATATAATATTATTTCCCATTTCGAGAAGCAGCGGTGGAGCCACTCGCCTCGTTCAAGGAAGGGTTGAAAAATGGGCTGCTTTCTCGGCTCTTTCCGCTCAGCGCTTCTGAAAGCAATTCAGGGCATCAGCAAAACGCCGGAGCTTTTGGGAAGCTGGGAATTTTTCCAGAACCCATTAAAAAAATCCATCTCTTCCCCCAGCGCCTCTGACCTTTCTGCGCTGAGTCTCTTCAAGTCTGGAAGAAAGCCAGCCTCCCACCGTCTTCCCCGTCTTCCAAAGTCAGCAGATGTTTTCAAAAGATGTTTTCAGTCACGTTCACACAACACTTCAGCCCAGGATGTGGAATTGGGCGGGGGGGGGGAGGAGAAAGGTCCACAGTTTCCACCTGCTGTGTGACCCAGAAGATTATATTTTGCTGTTATACAGTTGGATGGTTGGTTGGTTGGTTGGATTTTTTTAAGGCCTAGGACAGAACCGTTGTGTTTGCTCAACCGGGATTTCAGGCGACTGAGCTGCAGTTTGCCAACTTTCACTTTGCTCCAACACTGGAAGTTTTTAAGAAGAGGCTGGACAGCTGTTTGTCTGAAATGGTGTAGAGCAGACATGTCAAACTCGCGACGTCACGTCACGTCGCGTGACGTATCGGAACTTTTTCCCATTGCCGGCAATGGGATGGGCGCAGTTTCTCCGTGACGCTCCGGCCCGCAGGCTGGCAGTTTGACACCCCTGGTGTAGAGTTTCGTGCCTGAGCAGGGGGTTGGACTAGATGACCTCCAAGATCCCTTCCAATATTGTTGTTGTTCTTGTTATTACTACTACTACTACTACTACTACTACTACTACTACTATTGATCATCGCACAGTCAATCAGATGGCAGGAAGCCATCATCCGCCAGGATAGGTGACTGGCAGCTGTTCCAGAGAGTTGTTCCCCACCCCTCAACTGAGAATAGCTTCTCAAAAACCATGGTTCTCTGGTTACCTACCTCTTTTCTATGGCCTTCCTTCCTTCCTCTCTTTTTCTTCTCTCCTTCCTTCCTTCCTTCCTTCCTCCCTCTTTCTCTTCTCTCCATCCTTCCTTCCTCTTTCTCTTCTCTCCATCCTTCCTTCCTCTCTCTTCCCTCCCTCTTCCTTTCTTCCTTCCTTCTCTCATTTCTCTCCCTTTCCATCTTTCTCCCTCCCTCCCTCCCTCCCTCTTTCTTTCTTTCTTTCTTTCTTTCTTTCTTTCTTTCTTTCTTTCTTTCTTTCTTTCTTTCTTTCTTTCTTTCTTTCTTCCTTCCTTCCTTCCTTCCTTCCTTCCTTCCTTCCTTCCTTTCTTTCTTTCTTTCTTTCTTTCTTTCTTTCTTTCTTTCTTTCTTTCCTTTCTTTCCTTCCTTCCTTCCTCTCTTCCCTCCCTCCCTTCCTTTCTTCCTCCCTTCTCTCATTTCTCTCCCTTTCCATCTTTCTCCCTCCCTCCCTCTTTCTTCTTTCTTTCTTCTTTCTTTCTTTCTTTCTTTCTTTCTTTCTTTCTTTCTTTCTTTCTTTCTTTCTTTCTTTCTTCTTTCCTTCCTTCCTTCCTTCCTTCCTTCCTTCCTTCCTCTCGTTCTCTTCTCTCCATCCTTCTTTCCTTTCTCTTTCTCTTCCCTCCCATCTTTCCTATCTCTCTTCTCTCCCTCCCTCCCTTCCTTCCTCCCTTTTCTCATTTCTCTCCCCTCTTTCTCCCTCCCTCCCTCCATTCTTCCCTTCCTTCCTCACCCTCTTTCTTTCTTTCTTTCTTTCTTTCTTTCTTTCTTTCTTTCTTTCTTTCTTTCTTCTTCCTTCCTTCCTTCCTTCCTTCCTTCCTTCCTTCCTTCCTTCCTTCCTTCCTTCCTTCCTTCCTTCCTTCCTTCCTTCCTCTGATTCTCTTCTCCATCCTTCTTTCCTTTCTCTTTCTCTTCCCTCCCTCCATTCTTCCCTTCCTTCCTCACCCTCCCTCCCTTTCCTTCCTCCCTTTATTTCCTTCCTCCCTTCCTCCTCTCCTCCTCCTCCTCCTCCCTCTATTCTTCCTCTTTCTCTCCTCATCCCTCCCTCCCTCCCTCCCTCCCTCATCACATTAATTTCCATGAAGTTTCTTTATGAAAGAGTCCCAGGAAAGCTGCAGCTATTATGGCTTATGGCGGCCTTCCTCCCACCTTGACAACTCTTGGGAGCCCAGGTCTGGGTTAATGTTGGCTTATGGGTCAAATAAACCAGGCTTGCCAGCCTTTACACAACGCTAAAGCACACATCCTTCCTTGTTTAGCAAACTGGGCTTGTCAACACAGCTTGGCAGAAGCCGGACAGCTCAAAGTTACCCACAGACCTTTCCTGGCAGCTTCCAAAAAGATGGATGAATGACGGGAAACTGTCCTGGCGGGTATTAAGAAGCTCTTAAGCCACAAACCAGGATCTGTAAATGTTAAGGTTGCAAGGCAGACATCCCAGCCGCTGCAAAACAGTGTGTTTGTCATGTTTGGGTCTGATGAAGCTAGAAAATGGGTTCAAGGTTTAAGACCTTCACTTCGTCCCCTAAAGCTCCTCAAAATCCAAAGACGGAAACAGCCAAATGTTTCAGCCGCAATATCACGGTGCTGCTGACTATCCAAAGAGGTGCTCAGAAGTCACAGTGAGACCAGCACATCGTCATGGTGCCCAGCCTCACCACGTCCTTGGCGCATGGACGCCTCCGTGGCTGGGTATTTCAGACATGGCAATCCTTGCTGGATTCTGTAGCACGGGGGTTTCTCAATCTGACCGTTTTAAGGCAGAGGGGCTTCCACTCCCAGAATCCCCCAGTCAGCATGCTTTAAGAGGGGTGGACTTCAACTCCCAGAATTCCCCAGCCAGCAGGCTTTACGATGGGTGGACTTTACCTCCCAGAATGAAACTCTGCTGGCTGGGGAATTCTGGGAGTTGAAGTCCACCCATTTTCAAGTTGGGTTTCTCTGGGGTCACGTGATCCCCTTCGGTGACCTTCTTACAAGCAAAGTCCATGGGGAAGCCTGATTCATTTAACCACCATGTTACTAACTTCACAACTGCAATGATTCACTTAGCAACTGTTGCAAGAGAAGTTATAAAGTGGGGCAAAACTCACCAAATAACAAAACTCAGCACTGCAGCAGATCAATCCACAAAGAGGAAGACTTTCAGAAATTCAGAGGGCATCAAAAAGCAACGTGGAATTAAGGAGAAACTTCCTAACAGTGAGAACAATTCACCAGTGGAACCGCTTGCCACCAGAAGTCGTGGGTGCTCCATCACTGGAGGTTTTTAAAAAGTGACTGGACAGCTAATTGTCTGAAATGGTATAAGGTCTCCTTCTCAAGCAGGGGGTTAGAATAGAATAGAATAGAATAGGAATAACAGAGTTTGGAAGGGACCTTGGAGGTCATCTAGTCCAACCCCCTGCTCAGGCAGGAAACCCTATATCATTTCAGACAAATGGCTGTCCAATCTCTTCTTCAAAACTTCCACTGTTAGAGCACTCACAGCTTCTGGAGGCAGGTAGTTCCACTGGTTAATTGTTCCCCAATTATCAGGATATGTCTCCTTAGTTCCAGGTTGCTTCTCTCCTTGATGAATTTCCATCCTTTGCTTCTTGTCCGTCCTTCAGGTGCTTTGGAGAATAGCTTGACTCCCTCTTCTTTGGGGCAGCCCCTGAGACTAGAAGACCTCCAAGATTTCCTTCCAGTTCTTTTCCAATTGATTGACTCACTCCACGATTCAGAAATTCATAAAAAGTATCATAGAATGAATGGTAGAATCGTAGAATAATACAATCATAGGGGTGGGAGGGACCTTGGAGTCTGTTCTGTCCCAGCCTACGTACCGCTTTGTTACTTCACAAGGCAGCCCCTAATTTAGCATTAGACTGGATAAATAAACCCCTATTATTGAAGTTACAGAACTTGTCCACAAACAAAACGGAGCATGAGCCAAAACAGGAAGTAACTCACTGGTAACATAAGCAGACCATCATCTCTGGACACAGAAGTTCTTTGCAAACGGTTGCCTCCAGCAACCAACCCCTGCCCACACATTCCCTTTTTGTTATGCAGCCCCAAAGGTGTGGCTTCTCACTGCTTTCTCCTCCCCTGGAGTCGCCCCATTGCCTCCCTCTGATTTACTCGTGTGACCTGTCTACGTTTCAAGCGTCTCTGTGGTCTTCCAGCTGTGCTTCCTCCGAGTCTGCCTCCGCCTCCCAGCCCAGCTGGCTTTCAGCTTGGAGTCTGCCTCCGCCTCCCAGCCCAGCTGGCTTTCAGCTTGATCACGAGTGGAGGGGCCAGGATCTTCCTCACTTTGTAAGTCTGGTAACTCATCAGAGCCTTCCTCCAACTCTGATGGCTTCCCCAGGCCCATCCTTCTCCTCCTCCTCCTCCTCTGATTCCCCGAACTCAGCTGCCGAGATCACAGGCTGGCACGGAATCACAACAGAGTCTTTTAATCCAGTGGTCCTCAACCTTTGCAGCTTGCCGGCCCACGGGGGTGGGGGTTGGGGATGAGGTGAATTGAGCTGTGCAAGTTGAGCTGCATGCGTGTGTGCACGCGTGCCGGCCCAGTGCAAGTCAAACTGCACAAACACGCACACAGGTATGTGCACGCCAACCTGTTGGTCGTGTGGCCCAGTTCTGAATGGGGGAACCCCTGTTCTAATCCAAGGCAGGAGATCTTCTCTCACCCTTGCACTGGCCTTGTAGTCTGTTTGGAGTATCAGGATGGTGAAAAGGACTTAGGGCTGGAGAGACCTCAAAGGTCTTCTGATCCAACCCCCTGGCAAAGGCAGGAGTCCGTTGACCATCCCGGACAAAGGCTGCCAAGTACTTTCTTAAAAACCTCCGGTGATGGAACATTCACAGCTTCTGGAGGCAGGTTGTTCCACTGGTTAATTGTCCTCACTGTCAGGAAGTTTCTCCTTAGTTCCAGGTTGCTTCTTCTCTCCTTGATGAGTTTCCATCTGTTCCTTCTTGTCTAGCCTTCTGGTGCTTTGGAGAACAGAACAGAGTTGGAAGGGACCTTAGAGGTCATCTAGTCCAACCCCCTGCTCAGGCAGGAAACCCTATACCATTTCAGACAAATGGTTGTACATTCTCTTCTTAAAAACTTCCAGTGTTGGAGTATTCACAGCTTCTGGAGGCAGGTTGTCCCACTGGTTAATTGTCCTCACTGTCAGGAAGTTTCTCCTTAGTTCTAGGTTGCTTCTCTCTTTGGTTAGTTTCCATCCATTGCTTCCTGTCCTGCCTTCAGGGGCTTTGGAGGATAGCTTGACTCCCTCTTCTTTGGGGCAGCCCCTGAGATACTGGAAGACTGCTATCATGTCCCCCCTGGTCCTTCTCTTCATTAGGCTAAACTTACTCTTAGTCGTCCATCACATGATTTTGCCTCCAGGCCCTTGGCCATCTTGATTAGTCTTCTCCGCACTCTTTACCGGACCTTAGCATCTTTCACTCTTGTCTTCTGCCCAGCTTCAAAAACACCGAAGGATCCATTTCCGATCCACCCCAGCCCTCAAGGGAGGGAATACGAGCGGAAAGGCTGGGCTGTTTCGGGATGGAGAGATTCAGACAACCCAGAGGGAACAGATCTGCTCTCTAATAGCCTGGAAGACTGAAGCCGTAGAGGGGCTTGGGAGGATTCGACCCCCTCTCCTGCGCTCCCTCCCCCACCAGGGCCTCAGGTTTCCTTGCCTTGTGGGGGAGGGAGGGAGGGAGTGGGGGGCTGGATAAAAGGTAGAGGGAGAAAGGAAAGGAACAGAGGGGGCAGGAGGTGGAGGCCTTGGCTAGGGGAGCATATGGACTGTGACCCCTTTTCCAATCAAGAGGCTGTCAACCCAGCTGGAGAGTTACCCTGTGATAAGACAGACAGACAGACAGACAGACAGACAGACAGACAGATAGATATAGATATGATAGATACGATATGATATACAGTAGATATACATGACAGACAGACAGATAAATAATATAGATAGATGATAAATATAGATATGATAGATATATGATAGAAGGATATAGATAGATAGATAGATAGATAGATAGATAGATAGATAGATAGATACATACATACATACATACATACATACATACATACATACATACATACATAAAAGCAGGGCTTTTTTGTCATAGAACGCTCAGAACGGAGTTCCGGCACCTTTTTTGGATGGAACCTTGTAGGGTAGGCACTGCGGGTTGTATGACATGTGTGAGTTCCGGCACCTTTTTCTTTTACAAAAAAAGCACTGGATACATACATACATACATACATACATAGATGATAAATATAGATATGATAGATATATGATAGATATAGATAAAGATGATAGATAGATAGATAGATAGATAGATAGATAGATAGATAGATAGATAGATAGATAGATACATACATACATACATACATACATACATAGATGATAAATATAGATATGATAGATATAGATATAGATGATAGATAGATAGATAGATAGATAGATAGATAGATAGATAGATGATAGATAGATGTAGATATGATAGGTAGATAGGTAGATAGATATATAAATACATAGATACATAGATGATAGATAAATATAGATATGATAGCTATAGATGATAGATCTATCTATATCATATATCTATCATATCTAAATAAATGTAGATATGATAGGTAGATAGATACATAGATAACTATGATAGATATATGATAGATATAGATAGATATAGATATAGATGATAGATAAATGTAGATATGATAGATAGAGATATAGGTAGATAGAGATAGAGACAGACAGACAGACAGACAGACAGACAGACGCTCTCTCCCTGAGCTGTCCTGGGCGCAGAAGGTCCATCAAGTGAAGGGAGCAAGCGATGCATGAAGCCTGCTGTGCTGACCTCTAATTTGAGGCCTGCCCCACTCAGTCACTGGGGCTGTACTGGTTGTGGGAACCTGTGAGTCGCACCCGAAGGGCCCCTGCTGGGAAAAGCTAGAGGGGGGCTTGGGCTGTACCTGGAGCTCTGCAGCCTTTGGGAAATAATTCAGGAGATGGTCTGGACTGGAGCACAAAGGGGGAAGGTAGGTAGCTGCCCTCTGCAGCCTTTGAAGGCAGCTGCATCTCCACGCGGCAGAGTGGAGCTTTCTTTGCCTCTCGGCATCCTTCAGACCCTCTTCTGGGAGTCGAGTAGGAGCCAAAGGCCAACTTCCAGGAGCAGGGCGACGTGGCAGTTTTGCTCGGAAACCCCTGTGCCTCGCTCACTCTTTCAGCCTTGGAGACAGGGGTCCCAAGCCCCCTGCTCAGCCCTTAGCCAGGCAGCAGGCACAGGGGTCAATGGCTCTCCAGAGCTCTCTCTCTCTCTCTCCTCCAAGCTGCCTAGCAGCGAATGGGAAGCAGACCAGGGACCCTCCCCATCTACCCTTTGATAGGCCGGCTGGCCAGATTTCTGCCTTCTGCCCTTCCGAAAAGGCACAACGAAGGCTTTGCATGGTTCCCCTCCCCCCCTGCTTCACTCCCCAGCACGCTGAGGGTATTTGGAGCAATCACCCCGATCAGGAGGGGGGCCCAGCCTCAAGGGTGGGGGCCCAGATTCCCCCCCCCCGCTGTATTTAGAACTAGGTGGAGTACTGAACGGGCTGGATTATCTGATGCAGTCATAAAGGGAGTCAATTTTAGAACCCTTTTTGCATCGGTGGTTAAGTGAATTGGGCGGTCATTAAGTGAAACTGGCTTCTCCCAGTGACTTAGTTCATCGGGAGGCACCCCCCCCGGAAGGTCTCAGAAACTGGGGACCCTGCAAAAGTCAGAAATGTGAGGAGCAACGCTGGAGGGCCGGGGGATGCGGAAAACGCCCCCCCCCGAAATCCAGGACCTCACCATGTGCATCCAGATCTTCCCCGCCTCCTGGTTGTAAAGAGAGTTGCGCTCAATTTTAGAGCCCTTTTTTCTAAGGTTGTTAAGTGAATCGTGCAGTCATTAAGCGAACCTGGCTTCCCCCACTGGCTTTGCTTCCCCCCCCCAGGAAGGTCACAAATGGCAATCACATCACCTGGGGACCATGCAAAGGTCATAAAGGCCAGGAGCGACGCTGTGCAGCTGGGCACACGGATAACCCCACTACCACCACAACTCCAGGACCTGGCCATGCGTGCCTGGCTCTCCCCCCTCCCTTCCCAGTCATAAAGAGAGACACGCTCAATTTTAAAGCCCTTTTTTCTTTGCTAAGGTGGCTAAGTGAATTGTGCGGTAGTTAAGCAAAACCCCAAAACTCCAGGCCCGGACTACGTGTGCCTGCCTCTTCCCCCCCCCCCCGCTCCCAGTCATAAAGAGAGTCACACTCAATTTTAGAGCCCCCCTTTTTTTGCTCAGGTTGTTAAGTGAATCGTGCGGTCATTAAGCGACCCCCTCCACCCCAGGACCTGGCCACGTGCGCCCAGCTCTCCCCCCCCTCCCCCCATCATAAAGAGAATCACATTCAATTTTAGACCCCTTTTCCCCTCAGGTTGTTAAGTGAATTGTGCGGTCATTAAGCGAGCCCATCCCCCACCCCAGGACCTGGCCATGGGCGCCCAGCTCTCCCCCCTCCCCCCCATCATAAAGAGAATCACATTCAATTTTAGACCCCTTTTCCCCTCAGGTTGTTAAGTGAATCGTGCGGTCATTAAGCGACCCCATCCCCCACCCCAGGACCTGGCCACGTGCGCCCGGCTCTCCTCCCCCCCCCCCACTCTCCCGGTCGTAAACAGAGTCACACTCAATTTTTCAGCCCTTTTTGGCTCAGGCGGTTAGAGCCTTGGTGGAGCAGTGGGCTAATGCCTCCTTAAGTAACACCAGCTGCCTGCAATTAGTGCAGGTTCAAGTCCCACCAGGCTCAAGGTTGACTCAGCCTTCCGTCCTTCCGAGGTAGGTAAAATGAGGACCCAGATTGTTGGGGGCAATAAGCTGACTTTGTAATAATGCCGCTTAGGGGTGTGTGTGAAAGCCCTAATAAGCAGGCATATACATAGAATGAAGGCTACTGCTAAGCTTGTAAGCCGCCCTGAGTCTTCAGAGAAGGGCGGGATATAAATGGAATTAAAATAAAAATAAAATAAAAATAAAGAGAATCACATTCAATTTTAGACCCCTTTCCCCCTCAGGTTGTTAAGTGAATCGTGCGGTCATTAAGCGACCCCATCCCCCACCCCAGGACCTGGCCACGTGCGCCCGGCTCTCCTCCCCCCCCCCACAATCTCCCGCGTAAACAGAGTCACGCTCAATTTTCCAGCCCTTTTTGGCTCAGGCGGTTAAGTGAGTCGTGGGGTCATTAAGCAAGCGCCCACCACCACCCAAAAAAAACCCAGGCCCGGGCCACGCGCGCCCGGCTCTCCCCCTCCGCCCGGAGGTCCCCCCCCCAGGGGTCCCCTAACCCATGGGGCGCGGCGTCTGGCCTACCTCCAGACCTGGCCGAGCTGAAGCAGGTGAATGACGGCCTGCAGGATCCAGACGCAAAGGCGGCAGCAGCCCAGGCGGGGGCGCGGCGGCGGCGGCGCTGGCGCTGTCCTTGGTGCTGAAGGCGCCGCCGCCGCCGTCCCTGGTGCTGAAGGCGCCGCCGCTGTCCCTGGTGCTGAAGGCGCCGCCGCTGTCCCTGGTGCTGAAGGCGGCGGCGGGCGCGGCGGCGGCGAAGTCGTAGACGAACCACCTGAAGCTGAGCAGTTGCACCACGAGCGAGGGCAACAGGACGAAGAGCAGCGTCAGCCCGAACCACAAGTAGCGGCCCCTGCACGTAGTAGTCGGCCGCCAGCCACAGGTCGCTGGCGCCGTCCGAGAAGAAAACCAGCAACGCGCCCAGCACCCAGCAGCAGTCCCGCAGGCTGTAGGCGCGGCCCCTCGGCCCGGGCACCGGGACGGGCAGCGCGGGAGGAGGAGGAAGAGGAGGAGGAGGATGGGGATGGGGAGGCGGCGGGGCGGAAGAACAGAAAGAGGCGGCGGCGGGGCTGCCCGGGCCCCGTCGCGCCCCCCGCGGCAGGCTGCCGGCCTCGGAGCCCTCCCGGCGCAGGAGCGGCGCGGGCGAGGAACAGCGGGGCGCGGCGGCCGCCTGGCCATCCGACTTCGCGGCCATGTTGGCGGGGAGGGGGAGGGAGAAGGCAGGCACAGCCCCAGACTTCCGGGCGGACCAGGCAGAGAGGCACGGGCGCGGGGGGAGCCCCGAGAGGCGGCGGCGGCGGAGAAGGAGGAGGAGGAGGAAGAGGAGGAGGAGGAGGAGGAGGAGGAGGAGGAGGGGAGCGGCCAGGCCGGGCAGCGCCCACCCCGCCCTCTCCGCGGCGCCGCCCCCAGCAGGCGTGGAGGGGGGGGGGGCTGCAGCCGGAGAGCGAGCCCTCCAGGCCTCCTCGCGGGAGGGTCCTCCGGGCCGCGCCCCCGCCCCCTCCCTGGCACGCCCCCTCCCCTCCTTTCCCCTCCCGCCGCTGCCCCGCCTCAAAGGCTGGGTGGGGCTGCCTCCTCCCCCCAATCAGCCCTCCGCTCGCCCGGCTGCGTGATGCACCCCCCCCACACCTCCCCTACCACCCGCGACCGAGGATGGGCTGGTCGTCTTATTCCGCTTCGGCCCGGTCCAGGCTGTCGTTGAGAGGGACAGAGGCCCACCAAGGTTGCAGGACATCAAAGGCCAGATCAACGGAGAAGGGGTTCTGCAGAGAGGCCCCTTGGGAAAAGAGAGGGCTGAGTCCTGGTCCCGTTCCCGAACCTCCGGAAAAGTCCTGCAATCCAGACACAAACAGACATACGGCCCCCCCCTCCCCTCCCCCCTCCCCGAGCGTGATCCATCCCTTCAAAGCGCGACTAGCGTGCCAAGGAAATTCAGCCTGGAGTGAATCCAGTCACAAAGGGTCAAGATCATCTCTGGGGCCAGAACGGGCAAGGCCTGTCCCTGTAAATAAATTAAGGCTGGTAATGAGGGTGTGTTTCTATTTGGGGGCTGGGGGGGGGGGCTGCCAGGAAAGCATCCACTCAAGAGAATTCTGCAGCTTCTCCTGCAAAGGCCAGCACGGGACTGGGAGGAACAGGTCTTGTTACAAGGTAAGAAAACCCCCCACAGGGCCCTCATATCCCTGGTGGGGGGGGGGAGTATTTTTTCTGCTCCTGCTTTCCATTTGGCATTTCTAGTATGACATTTTGCCCCCCCCACCCCACCCTTCTTCTGGCAAGCATGAAGCTTAGATCTGGCCAGCAAAGGCGATGCTGGATGCTCACTCTGCTACGTACATCGGAGATTCTAGAGAGAAATGGTTTCAATTGTCTCCACATTTCTCCTCTGTTGAAGGAGAGATTTTTCTACCAAATTCACCCCCCCCACTCCAAGAAGCAGAACATTAGCTGTGCATCCCAGAGCTGGGGGGAGGGGCCAGAAGAAAGTAGCGTCCAGTTTCCTAATCATCTTTAGACGTCTACCTCGGCCAAAAAAATTCGGGATCCAAAAAAATTACGGTCTGCTCCGGTTAGTGGTCGGTTCATCACCAAGAGCCTGGAACTTAGATAAGTGATTGTGGCTGCAATTTCCATTGTGATCTTGCAATTCGGGTGTTGTGTGCAGTGACTTTTTGTTCTACGAGAGCTTTGCATTGTGCCGGCACAGAAGAGCTCTCGCCCCACCAGAAGGCCTGGTATTGTGATGGAATCAGGGGTGTGTCAGCTCAGGGGTGTGTCGAAGTGCTGGAGGTTTTCTGGGAGAGAGCTTTACAAGGGCTGGTAGACATTCTACTAAGAACTGAGCGGGTGGGGTGGGGGATCAGAATGGTTCAAATTAAGAAAGGAAGCGCCATGCGTGTGATCCCCGTAGCTATTTCGATCAGAAGAGTGAATAGATATATGAGGGATGGCACAGCCAGAAATGAGAGCAGGAATGCCAATGGGAGGTTTCGAGATATTCAGCTAGAGGCATTTGTGTTAAGGAAAAAATATATTAAGAAAGGGGGGGAAAAGAAGGAAAGGAAAAGAAAAGAAAGGAAGAATGGAAGGGGAGGGGAAAGGGAAGGAGGGAGGGATGGGAAGGAAAGGGGAAGGAAGGAAGGAAGAAAAAGAAAAAGAAAGAAAGAAAAAGAAAGAAAGAAAGAAAGAAAGAAAGAAAGAAAAGAAAGAAGAAGAGAAAGAAAGAGACAACAGTTGATCTTGAAGCAAGGAAGAGAGGAAGGAAGGGAGGGAGAGAGAGGAAGGGAGGGAGGGGAAGGAAAGGGGAAGGAAAGGGGAAGGAGGGAAGGAAGGAAAGGAAGGTTGATCTTGAGGAAGAAAGGGAGGGGAAGAGGGGAAGGAAAAGGGAAGGAAGGAAAGAAGGGAGGGAGGAGAAGGAAAAGGGGAAGGAAAAGGGAAAGAAGGAAGGTTGATCTTTGGGAAGGAAGGGAGGGAGGGAGGGGAAGGAAAGGGGAAGGAAGGAAGGAAGAAAAAGAAAGAAAAAGAAAGAAAGAAAGAAAAGAAAGAAAGAAAGAAAGAAAGAAAGAAAGAAGAAAAGAGAAAGAAAGAAAGAAAACAAAACAGTTGATCTTGAAGCAAGGAAGAGAGGAAGGGAGGGAGGGAGAGAGAGGAAGGGAGGGAGGGGAAGGAAAGGGGAAGGAGGGAAGGAAGGAAAGAAGGAAGGGAAAGTTGATCTTTGGGAAGGAAGGGAGGGAGGGAGGGGAAGGAAAGGGGAAGGAAGGAAGGAAGAAAAAAAAAGAAAGAAAGAGAAAGAAAGAAAGAAAGAAAGAAAGAGAAGAGAAAGAAAGAAAGAAAGAAAGAAAGAAAGAAAGAAAGAAAGAAAGAAAGAAAGAAAGAAAGAAAGAAAAACAACAGTTGATCTTGAAGCAAGGAAGAGAGGAAGGGAGGGAGGGAGAGAGAGGAAGGGAGGGAGGGGAAGGAAAGGGGAAGGAGGGAAGGAAGGAAAGAAGGAAAGGAAAGTTGATCTTTGGGAAGGAAGGGAGGGAGGAGGGGAAGGAAAGGGGAAGGAAGGAAGAAAGGAAAGGAAGGTTGATCTTGAGGAAGAAAGGGAGGGGAAGAGGGGAAGGAAAGAAGGGAGGGAGGAGAAGGAAAAGGGGAGGAAGGAAAGAAGGAAGGTTGAACTTTGGGAAGGAAGGGAGGGAGGGAAGGGAAGGAAAGGGGGAAAGAAGGAAGGAAGAAAAAGAAAAAGAAAGAAATAAAGAAAAACAACAGTTGATCTTGAAGCAAGGAAGAGAGGAAGGGAGGGAGGGAGAGAGGAAGGGAGGGAGGGGAAGGAAAGGGGAAGGAGGGAAGGAAGGAAAGAAGGAAAGGAAAGTTGATCTTGAGGAAGAAAGGAAGGGGAGGAGGGGAAGGAAAAAGGAAGGAAAGAAGGAAAGGAAGGTTGATCTTGAGGAAGGGAGGGAGGGGAAGGAAAGGGGAAGGAAAAGGGGAGGAAGGAAAGAAGGAAGGTTGATGTTCAGGAAGGGAGGGAGGGAAGGAGGGAGGGGGTGGGGGGAGGAAAGGGGAAAGAAGGTTGAATGGGTAAACAAACAAACAAACAAACAGACGAAGAAGTAAATAAATTTGGGGTTACTGTTAAATATTAACAGAAAAGCAATTGTCCACTAACATGATTGGTGAAGGCACAGTTGACAATGAAGAAGTCAAGATGGTAAATGGCTTTTGTTTTGTGGGCTCCAGAGGTGATAAGGATGGAGAGGGATAGAAGCACTTAATGGCAGGCTGGATTGGGGCGCGGGGAGGGGGGGTGTCAGTGACAAATGTAAGTCAGATTATGAGGGATAAAGAGAACATCTCTGGGAGCACCAAGATCAGGATAATAATTATCTTTTCCGTGGCAATATATCACCCTGAAAGCTGGATCCTG
>CM044356.1:2659437-2701937 GCA_024294585.1 Vipera latastei
TAGGAAGCGCTCGCAAGAAACGGAGCTGAGCTGGATACCGAATGGGAACCGAAAAAGAATCATAGAATCCAAGGGCTGGAAGGGACCTCGGAGGTCATCTAGTCCAACCCCCTGCCCTTATACCTTATACAATTCAGGACAAATGATTGTCCAATCGTGCCTTGAAAACCTCCACTGTTGGAGCACCCACAACTTCTGGAGGCAAGTCGGTTCCACTGATTGATTTTTTTTTTTTTGGTCAGGAAATTCCTCCTTATTTTGATAAGATAAGAAGAATGGAATGGAACAGAATAGAAAATATGGAATGGAATAGAACAGGACAGAACAGAACAGAGTGTGCGACACTCAATGTTCACCTTTGCCCACAATCTCAGCTTCTGTTCACACTGTGGTAGCCCAGGGGTCTCCAGAGTTGGCCATTTTAAGACCTGTGGACTTCAACTCCCAGAATTCCTCAGCCAGCATAAAAGAATTCTGGGAGTTGAAGTCCACAAGTCTTAAAGTTGCCGACTTGGGAGATCTCTGGAGTAGCACATTTTTTCCTTGATCGCTCCAAAACACATTAGCAGAAAGTCCAATAGAACTTATATGTAAGGGTGTAGGTCTATACATATGCTGTAAATAATAATAATAATGATGATGATGATGATGATGATGATGATGATGATGATGATGATGATGATGATGTTGGAAGGGACCTTGGAGGTCATCTAGCCCAACCCCCTGCTCAGGCAGGAAACCCTATACCATTTTGGACAAATGGCTGTCCAGTCTCTTCTTAAAAGCCTCCACTCTTGGAGCATTCACCACTTCTGGAGGCAGGTTGTTCCACTGGTTAATTGTTCTCACCGTCAGGAAATTTCTCCTTAGTTCTAGATTGCTTCTCTCCTTGATTAGTTTCCATCCGTCGCGTCTTCTCCTGCCCTCAGGTACTTTAGAGAATAGCTTGACTCCCTCTTCTTTGGGGCAGCCCCTGAGATATTGGAAGACTGCTATCATGTCCCCCCTCATCCTTCTCTTCATTAAACTAGATGTTAAGTATTCGGTTCTTTCAGGCATTGAGCGAGAGGAGGTGTTCAAACAGCAACAAGTTTATTCAGAGTCAGAACATAACAGAAGCAAGCTAATAGCTGCTGTGCAGCTATTATACGGTTGGTCTCTAGGCGGCGACCAATAGATTTAAAGTAGCAGTTTCCTGCCCAAAACTACTTAACAGACTGGAGACAGCAAGTCTAGCTCAGCCCAGCAACCATTACATAACATACAAAAGTAAGTCAGCCATTAAACAGACACAAAGCAAGTGATTTAGGCCAATACATTACACTAGACCAGGGGTCGGCAACCGGAAAAAGGAAAAGAGCCACTCCATCACACAAACAAAAAAGTGGGAGCCGCAAAAAATGCACGTGTGTGCGTCCACTCACGCGCATGCGCAAAAAACATTTTGCGCATGCGCAAAATGGGAGGCACCTGTGCGGCGCGCGGCGATGGGTCTCCCCTTTGGAGAGGTGCGCGCCGTCCCGTTCGGAGACCTGCTGCGTTCGTCAAACATGGACGAACGTGGCAGCTGTGCAAACGGGATGGCAGCGGTTTGGAGAGTGCGCGCGCACCTCTCCCAAGCCGCCGCTGTCCGGAGACCTGTCGCGTTCGTCAAACATGGACGAACGTGGCAGCTGTGCAAACAGGATGGCGGCGGTTTGGAGAGTGCGCGCACACCTCTCCCAAGCCGCCGCCGTCCGGAGACCTGCTGCGTTCGTCAAACATGGACGAACGTGGCAGCTGTGCAAACGGGATGGCGGCGGATTGGGAGAGGTGCGCGCGCACCACTGCCCTTTCAAAGAGGTGCGCGCGCACCGGGTGACTGGGAGCCGCAGGAGACGGCTCAAAGACTAGACATACCCAATTCCAGCAGCCGTTCCTTATATGTTTTAGCCTCCAGTCCCTAATCATCTTTGTTGCTCTTCTCTGTACTCTTTCCAGAGTCTCAACATCTTTTTTACATCGTGGTGACCAAAACTGGATGCAGTATTCCATGTGTGGCCTTACCAAGGCATTGTAAAGTGGTATTAACACTTCATGTGATCCTGATTCTATCCCTCTGTTAATGCAGCCTAGCACTGTGTTGGCTTTTTTGGCAGCTGCCGCACACGGCTGGCTCATGTTTAAGTGAATGTCCACTAGGACTCCGAGATCCCTCTCACAGTTCCTACTATTGAGCAAGGTACCCTCTATACTATACCTGTACATTGGTTTTTTCTGTAGTATGTTTTAAATGTGTGTTATGTATGTGTACACTTTGAAAGCCAGCAACTGAATTTCATTTTTAATGTGTGCCGTTGGGGCCACAGGAAAAAAATGACAATAAAGGTTATCTAATCTATCTATCTAAGAAAAAAAAAACCCTTCAAGGGTTGGTTGTGAGTTCCTTCCTTGTGAGCAGCCACTGAACAACTGTCGCAACTTGAGGACTAGCTGTATTATAAGAGCAATAGCAACAATCAGTTGTAAGATGCCCAGAATCATGCGCTAGCAAGAATGGTGGAATACAAATTTAATGAAGAGATAAATAAAAAAAAGAACTTTAAATGATCTTTTATGTCATTTTGACAGAGGGGCATTGATAAGTTCACTGATTTTCAACTTAGTAGGAATGTTTTGAGAAACATTTAAATATATATATTTAGTACAAGTGCCTATCTTTAAGTCAGTTTAAACATCCCTGTTGTGATGGGCAATAGGCTTGTGTGTTGTTACTCACATAAAAACCAAATTTGGATAATTTACCCAGGATTGGCAAGCATGGCCCAGCATGTTGTGTGAACCCAGCCCACTGCATGTATTCAACCAAACATGACTAAGCACAAACAGCGTTTGGACCATGTAGTTCCCTTCAACTCCATATTGTAGGAACAATTCCGTTGCTCTCGGTGGCCCTCTCCTCTTAATTTATTAGTGATCCTAATTTACACCCCACCTACTTGTAACAACTTGCTGATGATATGGATGACTTTGGGCCAACTGCCAGGAGAAGGTTTCATGCCTTAGGCATGAAAGCCAGTTGGGTGGCTTTGGGCCAATCACCAGGAAAAAGGGAGTTCTAGTCCTGCCTTAGGCATGAAAGTCAGTGGAGTGACTTTGGGCCAATCACCAGGCGACGGTGAGTTGTAGTTCTGCTTTAGGCATGAAAGTCAATTGGGTGACTTTGGGCCAATCACCAGGAAACAGGGTCAACCTTGAGCCTGGTGGGACTTGAACCTGCACTAATTGCAGGCAGCTGGTGTTACTTAAGGAGGCATTAGCCCACTGCTCCACCAAGCATCTATCTACGGTCTCAGGATGAGAAAGGGTATAAAAAATTGGGACTGGATCTGATTGATTTGCCACTGGCCTATAGCTGTCCTTGATGGACTTGCTAGGTCACTGGACCTCATTGCAATGGGTTACTAATGTAAGTGAAGTTGTGTTATTATGTTTTTGCTCTTTAGAAGGCCAGATCCTGAAGCTGAAACTCAAATACTTTGGCCACCTAACGAGAAAGAAGGACTCACTGGAGAAGAGCCTAATGCTGGGAAAGATGGAGGGCAAGAGAAGAAGGGGACGACAGAGAATGAGGTGGCTGGATGGAGTCACTGAAGCAGGAGGTGTGAGCTTAAAGGGACTCCAGAAGATGGTAGAGGACAGGAAGGCCTGGAGGAACGTTGTCCATAGGGTTGCGATGGGTCGGACACGACTTCGCAACTAACAACAAAAATGTTGCAAATTATTAGCAAAATAAACCTCTGAATTTTAAAGTAAGAATTATGGTTTTGTCGTGGAAAAATCCAATAAAAGACAAGTGACAGCAACACAAAACAATAATTCTTACTTTATGATTCAGAGGTTTATTTTGCTAATAATTTGGAAACATAGCATAATAACATAACATCACTTACATTAACAACCCGCTGCAACGAGGACCATATGGCAATAGCAGACTCCAATAGGACAGCTATAGGCCAATGGCAAATCAATTGGGCCCAGTCCCAACCTTTTATACCCTTTCTCGTTCTAAGACGGGAGTCAGATGGTCCGCTGACTTCTGCTGACTTTTGCTGTCTTTTTACTAACCTTCTGCTGAACATAACTTTCCGCACACATCTTGTTTTATGAGGAGGGGACTATATTTTCATCTGCCACAGTTTTGTGTTGCAGCCTCTTGACTTTTTCGTTGGGTTTTTCCACGACACCAGCCATCTGTTGGGGATGCAAGATGGATCTTGCTTCTTTAAAACGCATTTTAGAATGTCCCGTGCTCACCCTGTTTGGGGAGAAAGTGGTGGATTACAGAAATAGGGACCGTGCGACAAAACTCTAAAAGGTTCAGAGGACAACACAGGCGGTCCTCTCTTTGCAACGGTTCATGTAGTGACCGTTCAAAGTTACAGCGGCACCAAGCAAAGGGACTTACGACTGTTGTTCACACTTATGACCGTTGCAGCATTCCCATGGTCCCGTGATCAAAACTGAGGTGCTTGGCAACTGCACATGTGTACATAATCTGCCATGCACATGTGTACGTAATCTGAACTAGATTGTGTTGTTTCTCTGTGTCATATAAGATATGTGGGTATATGCATAATTCTGTATAATAAAACAATATTAATACCTGATTAAAAGCACAAATCAAAACAGAGTTAGAAAGCTACCAATTAGTTAGAAACCAAAGGTAAATATATGTACATATCCATATATTAGAAATGAATACGTAATTATCTAATGTAAAGACTATACGTCTGTGTGTACTTATTTACATTAGATACATATATATATATATATATATACATATATATACATATATATACATATATACACATATATACACATATATACACATACACACACACACACACACATATATATATATATATATATATATGTAAATTTTTTGGCTTGCTAACAAAGAATAAAGGGAGACCGATATGATCATTTCAAACTTATTCGTTCTCATCAGTCAGCCATACCCTTCTGAGATTCGAACCTAGCCCGACTGCGTCTTAAGCAGTTGTTTTAACCCCTAGGCCACAGGCTCTCTCTCTCTCTTTGTTAGCTGAGAAGCAAGGGAGATATGTGTTAAATGTTTGTTAAGCATTCAGAATACACTTGCTTGGTCCCAGACACGGGACAAATCTTATTTCCTGTTTCAGCCTAGCCCAAGGCCATCTACAGGCAGTAGCCACAACAATGGCAGCTCATATTTGTGTAATTTTTTTGGCTTGCTAACAAAGAATAAAGGGAGACTGATATGATCATTTCAAACTTATTTGTTCTCGTCAGTCAGCCATACCCTTCTGAGATTCGAACCTGGGCCGACTGCGTCTTAAGCAGTTGTTTTAACCCCTAGGGCACAGTCTCTCTCTCTCTCTCTCTCTCTCTCTCTCTCTCTCTCTCTCTCTCTCTCTCTATCTATCTATCTATCTATCTATCTATCTCATCTCATAAGGGTATGGCTGACTGACGAGAACAAATAAGTCTGAAATGATCATATCGGTCTCCCTTTATTCTTTGTTAGCAAGTGTATTTGTCCCAGACACGGATTTGTCCCGTGTCTGGGACCAAGCAAGTGTATTCTGAATGCTTAACAAACATTTAACATATATATATATACATATACATATACATATACATATACATATACATATACATATACATATACATATATATATAGAGAGAGAATTGCAACCATTAATTGCTATACTGATATACCTTGATTTTTTTTTTCCTGTCTTATTCTTTTCACTTTTTGAAAGCACATTTTAGGCGTCGTTTTGGCATCCACTGGCATTATAATGATCTTTGCCTTTCGTTTCCTTCTTCTGTTTTTTTTTTCTTTTTGAGCAATACACAAATTAAAAAGAAACAATTGATCAATAAACCTAGTTGCAGGCCCTGGAAAGCTTCCCGAGAGCAGATCTTTCACCGTTGCCCCCACATCAGACGATGCGCGTGTGACCGAAACGCCCCGTTTGCTTGCAACCGTCTCTGCCACCCGCCACAGATTGCCACCATCTGTTCGCCTGGCCTGTTGCTGGTGTCCTGGGATCCATCAAAAACCACTTCTGCGTCCTCCCCGGCGACAAAGCTACACCTCCCTTCCTTGGGAAGGGCTGTCAAAGCGAAGGCTACGCCGCGGTTGATGAAGCGAAAGCTTTCAGAAGAGATCAGACGAGTGCGAAGCCATCGCGCTCCTTGCGCAGAATCAGCAAAAAACTCAAAAAAATGAAAAGCAGCCAAATTTCTCATTAGTATTAAACAAACCAGCAAACCAACCGAACAACAGAGTTGGAAGGGACCCTGGAGGTCTTCTAGTCCAACCCCTGCCCCCCCTTCTGTTAGGAGAGCTTAACAGAACAACAAAATAACAGAGTTAGAAGGGACCTAGGAGGTCATCTAGTCCAGCCCCCTGCCCAAGCAGAAGACCTTACTGCATCCCAGACTGGCTGTCCAGTTTCTTCTTAAAAGCCTCCAGTGATGGAGCACCCACAACCTCTGAGGCAAGGAGTTCCACTGGTTAATTGTCCTCACTGTCAGGAAGTTTCTCCTTAATTCCAGGTTGCTTCTCTCCTTGATGAGTTTCCACCTGTTGCTTCTTGTCCTGCCTTCTGGAGCTTTGGAGGATAGATTGATCTCCCCTCAAATATTGGAAGGCTGCTATCATGTCACCCCTGGTCCTTCTTTTCATTAAACTAGGCCAGGGGTCTTCAAACTTGGCCCTTTGATGACTTGTGGACTTCGACTCCCAGAATTCTGGGAGTCGAAGTCCACAAGTCATCAAAGGGCCAAGTTTGAAGACCCCTGAACTAGACCTACCCAGTTCCTGCAACATCCTTCGTTTGTTTTAATCCCCCAGTCCCCTAATCATCTTTGTGGCTCTTCTCTGCACCCTTTGTGGAGTCTCAACATCATAGTGAGTAAGAAAGGGCAGCACACCAAAAGCTATTGATTTTTACTTTATTAAGAAAATGTATATGGTTGCCCAATTCACTTTCGGTGACTCTCGGTAGGTTACGGAAATAAAACTGGGAGTTGAAGTTCACCCCATGCTGGTTGGGGGATTCTGGACATTGGTATCCACCCATGATGGATGGGGCATTCTGGGAGCTGAAGTCCATCCCATGCTGGACAGGGGATTCTGGGAGTTGCATCCCATGCTAGATGGGGGATTCTGGGAGCTGAAGTCCATCCCATGCTGAACAGGGGATTCTGGGAGTTGCATCCTATGCTAGATGGGGGATTCTGGGAGCTGAAGTCCATCCCATGCTGAACAGGGGATTCTGGGAGTTGCATCCTATGCTAGATGGGGGATTCTGGGAGCTGAAGTCCATCCTATGTTGGATAGGGGATTCTGGGAGTTGATGTTTATCCATCCTAGAATTGCCAAGCTTAAGCAAATCCTCAACTAAACTCTTCTTGAAGATGGCTTCCAACTCTGCAGTGCTACAATTTCCTTATGGTTGAACTCTGGATCGTGGGTAATAATAAAGTTGGAAGGGAACTTGGAGGTCATCCAGTCCAACCCCCTGCTCAGGCAGGCAGGAAACCCTATACCATTTCAGACTAATGGCTGTCCAGTCTCTTCTTAAAAACCTCCAGTGTTGGAGCATTCGCAGCTTCTGGAGGCAAAGCTGTTCCACTGGTTAATTGTCCTCACTGTCAGGAAGTTTCTCCTTAGTTCCAGGTTGCTTCTTCTCTCCTTGATGAGTTTCCATGCGTTGCTTCTTGTCCTGCCTTCAGGTGCTTTGGAGAATAAAACATTCTCCAAAGCACCTGGATGTCCCACAGGGGGTTCACAACAGCCTCCGTGGCTCTTAATATGGCACTTCCGGTGAACGGAACCTCTTTTGTGGATGAAACGGCTTCCGACTTGTGCCTCGTTGGACAATGAATCTGAGTTGACAGTTTTGCTACCAAAACGTCGTCGGCTTCCCTTCCTGGCCTCTAGAAGTCATTTTGGCAATAAATTAAGTCGTGACAGCACACTGTCTGCCATGATCTCAGTCCCATCAGGGTTGCGGGATGTGGAGTTGTGTGTGTGTGTGGGGGGGGAAGCAGCCGTCAGAGCTGGGGCTGAGCTGATGCCCATGCCTGTCTCCAGCTTAATGTTCACATAGACGCCGTCTCTGGCTGAGGTTGGGCCCTGGGCTCTCCAGAGGCGCAGGACTATTTGGAGAGGAAGAACATCAAGTGGGAAACGGCGTGCCATCTAGACGAAGCCAATTCCGAAAACACTGGAGGATAGGAGGGTGCCTGGCACTCAGGCTAGTCAGCCATCAGCAGGCCTAAGGAGAGAAAGGACATCTACGTGCCACTCAAAAGAGCCAATGGAAAAGTTTAAAATACCGCAGTACTGGCCAGCAGGCAACACCCAGAGATGAACGCCAAACAGTAAACGATGCCCCAGTCAAGGAGTGACCAACTCAGACAAAACAATCGAAGAATAAACAAAAGCTAATCAAGAACACTCGCACCGATACTGAGAGGGCAAGCCATTAGGATTTAAATTGAGAGCATATAAATATAAATTGAGAGCAAACTTTCTCCCTTCTAGCACTGATGATGTTCCCACAGTCCTCCTCCTCCTCCTCCTTTTCTTCTTCCTCCTCCTCCCCCCCTCCTCCTCCTCCTCTCCTCTCTACAAACCCCATTTCCTTCTAGCACTGATGATGTTCCCTAGTTGGGTCATGAAACGTCTGCAAGAAAAGCACCAAGCTCAGAGAGCACCAAGGACCCCACAGTCCTCCTCCTCCTCCTCCTCCTCCTCCTCCTCCTCCTCCTCCTCCTCCTCTCTACAAACCCCACACCCTTCTAGCACTGATGATGCTCCCTAGTTGGGTCATGAAACATCTGCAAGAAAACCACCAAGCTCAGAGAGCACCAAGGACCCCACAGTCGTCGTCATCGTCGTCGTCCTCCTCCTCCCTACAAACCCCACACCCTTCTAGCACTGATGATGTTCCCTAGTTGGGTCATGAAACGTCTGCAAGAAAACCACCAAGCTCAGAGAGCACCAAGGACCCCACAGTCATCCTCTTCCTCCTCCTCCTCCTCTTCCTCCCCTACACCCTTCTAGCACTGATGATAAAACTCACTTGCATTTCCTAAGGCTTTGCCCCTCCGTCCCTTGCTAGAACACATGCCCAGTGGGCACTGCCAACTCCTTGTCTGCAAATACCATCTTGATTCTCGGACACCAAGGTTGCAAATTGCAGGTAGGCACGCAGAAAGGAAGGCTGGCAGGCACGTCGCTGGCGCAGGTGTGATTGTGCAGTCAGGCAAGATGAGGTCTCTCCAGCGGACGATTCTCCAGCTGCTCTGGACCTGAAGGGGACATTGGTGGAATTATCGCTGCTGGCACACGAGCAGCCATTAAATCTGATGTCCAAAACAGAATGCCAGCAATATTAGAAGAATATTGAATATTAGGCAGTTTGGCCACTGGCTGGATTGCAGGTGATAGAGCCCAGCCCAGTGTTTCTTGACCTTGTCAACTTGAAGATCCGTGGACTTCAACTCCCAGAATGCAGGCGTGGCTGGCTAGGGAATTCTGGGAGTTGAAGTGCACAGAGGTTCAACTTGACAAGGTGGAGAAACACTGCGGTAGCCTAAAAGGTGGTTGGATATTCTGAGGTTAGAATACAGGAAGAATCCAGCTATCGACAACCCCCTTAATGTGGCTGTTGCATTATTTATTTTTAAAAATTAGATTCCATCCCACCTTTATTATTCTATAAGTAATTCAACCTGTTAAATTCCTCCTATTTTCCCCACAACAAGGTGAGGTGAGGTGGGTAAGGCTGAGACCAGGATTGGCCCAAAGTCACCCAGCCAGCTTTCGTGCCTAAGGCAGGACTAAAATTCACCATCTCCTGGTGATTGGCCCAAAGTCACCCAGCCGACTTTCATGCCTAACGCAGGACTAGAACTCACCGACTCCTGGTTTCTAGGCCAGCACCTTAACCACTACCCTAAACTATTATCTCATTAATGTTAACTCACCTACTGGATTGAAGCAAGAGACTGAATCATAATATTACTAGAGTAGAGTAGAGTAGAGTAGAGTAGAGTAGAGTAGAGTAGAATAGAATAGAATAGAATAGAATAGAATAGAATAGAATAGAATAGAATAGAATAGAATAGAATAGAATAGAATAGAATAGAATAGAATAACGGAGTTGGAAGGGACCTTGGAGGTCATCTAGTCCAACCCCCTGCTCAGGCAGGAAACCCTATACCATTCCAGACAAATGGCTGTCCAATCTCTTCTTAAAAACCTCCAGTGTTGGAGCATTCACAGCTTCTGGAGGCAGGTTGTTCCACTGGTTAATTGTTGTCACTGTCAGGAAATTTCTCCTAGGTTGCTTCTCTCCTTGGTTAGTTTCCATCTGTTGCTTCTTGCCCTGCCCTCCGGTGCTTTGGAGAAGAGTTTGACTCCCTCTTCTTTGGGGCAGCCCCTGAGATATTGGAAGGCTGCTATCGTGTCAACCCCAGTGCTTCTCTTCATTAAACCAGACATACCCAATTCCAGCATATGTTTTTAGCCTCCAGTCCCCTGATCATCTTTGTTGCTCTTCTCTGTACTCTTTCTAGAGTCTCAACATCTTTTTTACATCGTGGTGACCAAAAGTGCATGCAGGATTCCAAGTGTGGCCTTACCAAGGCATTGTAAAGCAGTATTAACACTTCATATGATCTTGATTCTATCCCTCTGTTGATGCAGCCTAGCACCGTGTTGGCTTTTTTGGCAGCTGCCGCACAACGGCTGGCTCATATTTAAGTGATCGTCCACTAGGACTCTGAGATCCCTCTCACAGTTACTACTATTGAGCAAGGTACCACCTGTACTATACCTGTGCACTTGGTTTTTCTTGCCTAAATGTAGAACCTTACTTTTCTCACCATTGAATTTCATCTTGTTAGATAGCGCCCAGTGTTCAAGTCAAGTCAGATCCTCCTGTATCTTAAGCCTGTCGTCTGGAGCATTGGCTATTCCTGCCAGCTTGGTGTCGTCTACTAAATAGGCTGAGTTGCACAGCACAGTATGTTACAACAATAACAACACAGATTAACACTAACCCAAGTTTAACGCATTGGGCAAATACAGCTTCTGCTCCTTGTTTGACGTGTGTGTTTATGGAGGAATACACTCTCTTTGCAAATTGATTAAGCCCCACCTTTGCACTGAGCCCTAAGTTATTTATTTGCCTGGGTTAACAGAAGCTACTGAATCTTGTGGCTTGGATTTAGGGATGAATGTCATGTTATTTATGAACCAGCTTTTTCTAAAAAAAAAAAAAAAGAGGCGGCTATGCAGCAAGAGAGGATAAAATCAGGCGCCACCAGGCGCAGACGGTGTTCTCTCCTCGGGGTCAAAGCCAGACCTCAACAAATCTGTCCCTACGTGGCAGCGATGAGCTCATGTCTCTGATGGCGTGGTTGTGCGAGAGCAAAGGTGTTTCACTCGGGAGCTGGTGGCAAACTGGGGCAAATTGCATGTCACAAACAGACCCTCCATTCCAGGGGCCGAGATGACCTTCAGATGTTGGAAGCTTTGTGCCGTGAGTGTACAAAGAACCCTTAAACTCAACCCTCTGAAATTAGAATTCTACGAGGGCAATTCGGAAATAAAACTTCCGTTTGGTTATCAACGACAGACACTGGCGGACACAGAACTGTGTTTATGCACATTTGAAAACGACAACATTACATGACTTTCCGACATCACCGCCATTCAAATTGAGGCCCTTGTCACAACGTCTTACAAGGTTTGAAGTTTCTTAGTACTAGTCGCTCGGCGCCAGATCTGGGCTCTGTGTGTGTGTGTGTGTGTGTGTGATCAAAAACATCCCGACGGAACCTCTTTGAAAGTCCTTGGGTGCGTCTAGCAGTGTGCGGGCGTTATCGCGGACCAACAACCACCACACCGGAAGTCAGCAGGCCCCAACGCTTGTTATGGCGGCTCGCCTGAGTTTTCGTAATGTTTCACCGCAGACGTCTGAATTGATGGTCAAACCACGCTCTGTGAACCTCACTAGCCGTACTCCTTTGGCATCTTCACATTTGGCAGGATTTTCTAGAGTAGCGCTTCCGGTGGTCCTCAATTTATGTCTAGAATGAGCCCAAAATTTCCATTGCTAAGCAAGACAGTCGTTAGGTGAATTTTACTTGATTTTACAACCTTTCTCGCCGTTGCTAACCGAGTCTCTACTCCAAGATCTTGGAGGGCCGCTATCATGTCACTCCTAGTCCTTCTGTTCGTTAAACTAGACATACCCAGTTCCAGCAACTGTTTTTTTTAATGTCTGGACTTCAATTCCCAGAATTCCCCAACCAGCATTTTAATGCAAAATGCCGACGGGAACTTTGGGACAGAATGCTTGGGTTTTGGGAAGGAGTTTTCATGCTTTACTCCCACCCCCTGTGATTTACGCAGGGTTTACGGTCTCTGGTAAAGCTTTTGTACCATCTCTGGGTCCAAGGGAAAAGATGTCTGATTCTTTGCACCCAAATGGAAGGCAGTTCTTCCATGAACTAATAATCAGAGGCATCCATGGAGAGGGGATCGTAGAAATCAAAGCTACAGAGGCAGCCGTGCAATTCAAAGCTCACCCCTCTTTCAGTGTGTTGCAATGCATGCCTTCAATGGTTGCTCTCCAGCTGTGGCCTCCAGCTGTTGCTTCAGAGCCCCCCCCCAAGGGACCCTGCTGCTGAAGTAGAACTTCTGGAGGGTCACCAGTTCCCCAACTCAGCTGTATGTTAAGAGTTAGTTCCAGCATCTTAGCAGTTTTCTCTCTGTCTCTTGAGTAGCTGCTTCCAGTGGCTGGACTCTTTTTTTGTTTTGCATCCGTCTTTAAAAAGGTAAAGGTTCCCCCGCACATGCGTGCTAGCCGTTTCCGACTCTAGGGGCCGGTGCTCATCTCCGTTTCAAAGCCGAAGAGCCAGCGCTTGTCCGAGGACGTCTTCGTGGTCATGTGGCCGGCATGACTGGACGCCAAAGGCGCACGGAACGCTGTTACCTTCCCACCGGAGTGGTCCCTGTTTTTCTACTTGCATTTTTTTTTTACGTGCTTTCGAATGGCTAGGTTGGCAGTTCGAAAGCACGTCTTTACACAAAGGGAAAAAAACAGTCCAGCCTATCAAACACAGTGCCATAAAAAAACAGATTAGAAACACAAGTTAAGATAGGCAAGAAAACAGTAAGTGAGCACCTGTCCAGCCTAGACGAGTTCAAATCACCAGGACCAGATGGATTACACCCCAAGGTTCTCAAGGAACTGGCAGACGACATCTGTTCTGTTCCAGCCTACGACCGTCCCAGTTTGCGGGTCAAGGACAACCCCGTTTTTTTTTAAAATCAATAGGCTGGGGGGCTGGGGGGCTGGGGGGGGAACCCAACCCTTTTATTTATATACAGTTCAAAACAATGAAGTCCTCAAAACAAAAGGCAGCAGAATATTTGCCTTAGCAAAATAATTAGTTCAAACAGCCAAACAAGAGTTAAAACAAGAAGTTCAGGAAGAACGTAAACAGACCGGGATTTCCTTTGGAGTTCTACGAAAAGTTGCCTTCAGCAACCAGCACCGCCCACACCTTCCCCTTTTATTAGCAGCCCCAAGGCATGGCTTAATAATAATAATAATAAGTTGGAAGGGACCTTGGAGGTCATCTAGTCCAACCCCCTGCTCAGGCAGGAAACCCTATACCATTTCAGACAAATGGCTGGCCAGTCTCTTCTTAGAAACTTCCAGTGTTGGAGCATTCACCGCTTCTGGAGGCAAGTTGTTCCACTGGTTAATTGTTCTCACTGTCAGAAAGTTTCTCCTTAGTCCCAGGTTGCTTCTCTCCTTGATGAGTTTCCATCCATTGCTTCTTTTTTTTTTTTTAATTGAAAAGTTTTAAAATACAATTTACCTTTAAGAATCCCCCCTTCCCCCTCCCTCCTCCCCCCTCCCTACCTCCCCCCCTCCCCCCCCCGACTTCCCAGAGCTAAATACAAGGTATATATATAAAAAGCAATCATAAACAATCATATACTAACAATTATAAACTCTAAAATCCATCACTCTCTAGCTTATATAGGATAAAACAAACCTTAATAATATTGAATATGTATAAAAAAAACTAAGATAAGAAAAGAGAAAAAAAAAACAAAAACAAAAGAAGACTTATTCAAATGCTACATAAAACTTTTTAACCCTATACTTGTTCTGGATAAAATCAATCCATTTTCTCCATTCCATAATATAGCGTTCTTGCGAATGATCTTTCAAATAGGCCAAAATCTTCGCCATCTCTGCCAGGTCGGAAACCTTTAAAGTCCACTCCTCTATGGTCGGCAGTTCCTCTTTCTTCCAATATTGGCCTATCAAAAGTCTTGCCGCCGTAATTAAGTTCAACATCAATTTAATGTCCACAACTGTAGCGTCTGCAATTATTCCCAACAAAAAAAGTTGCGGACAAAACTTTATCCTCTGTTTAAAAATCTTCTGCATATTCCACCAGACTTTTATCCAAAAAGCCTTAACCTTTTTACAAGTCCACCATATGTGAAAATATGTTGCGTCTTCATCACCGCACCTCCAACATTTAGGCTGATAATTCGGATACATACTTGCAAGCTTTTTAGGATCTAAATGCCATCTATAAAACATTTTATAAAAGTTCTCTCTTAGATTTTGAGCTTGAGTAAATTTTACGTTCCTCACCCAAATCTTTTCCCACGTGTCCATTGTGATAACTTCCTGGATATTTTGGGCCCATTTTATCATACAATCCTTAACAAGCTCTGTTTCTGAGTCAATCTCTATCAATGCAAGATATATCCGTTTGATATGTGCTGGTCCCTGATTCCTAATTTGCTTTATCAAATTTTCATCAGTCATTGTAAATCCATTTTTCTGGTCTTCTTTCCACCTGGCCCGTAACTGAGTATATTGAAACCAATTTTGAACGACCTTCTCTTCTCGCAAGAGGCTATATGATTTCAAACACCAAACATTTCTTTCCAAACTTAAAATCTCCTTGTACGTAGTCACATCATGTTTAAAGCCAGCATGTATATTTTCTATTGCGTGTTTTGGAATTGCCCACAATGGTATCTTACAACTTAACTTATGTCTATACTTCTTCCAAACTCTCAGCAATGCCTGTCTTAAAATATGCACCCTAAACACGTTGTCTACCTTCTTATCATACAACAAATATGCATGCCAGCCAAACAACAAATCGTGGCCCTCAAGATTTAATAACCTCCCTTGCGTCAAATTAATCCAGTCACTTATTCCTACTAATGCAGCAGCTTCATAATATAATTTAAAATTAGGCAATTTAAGGCCACCTCTCTCACGAGTATCCTGCATAATCTTAAGTTTAACTCGTGGTTTTTTCCCTGCCCACACAAATTTATTGATACCTCGCTGCCATTCCTCCAGATTAGAATCTTTCTTAAGAATCGGTATCATTTGAAATAAAAATAAAAATTTAGGCAGGACATTCATTTTTACTGCTGCAATCCGTCCCAACAAAGACAATTGCAATTTTTCCCAACTCTCCAATTCTTTTTGAATTTTCCCCCATAGTTTTTCATAATTATTTTTATATAGCTTTGTATTAGAGGGCGACAAAATCACCCCCAAATATTTAACCCTTTTAACAATCTCAAATCCAGTTAATCCTTCTAAAAGGGCCTTTTGCGGTGTTGTCATATTTTTGGCCAAAATTTTTGTTTTTTGTACATTAACCTTAAATCCAGAAACCTTCCCATATTGTGTTATTATCTCCATCAGGTCCACAACAGAGTTCTCTGGCTGGGTCACTGTAACAACCAGATCGTCTGCGAATGCTCTCAATCTGTAGTCCTGATCTCCAATTTGGATCCCCTTAATTTTTTCCGAATTCCGAATTTTAACCAATAATATCTCTAATGTTAACACGAATAACAAGGGCGATAACGGACACCCTTGCCTTGTGCCCTTCTCAATATTACATACTTCTGTCAAGCTATTATTAACTATAATTCGGGCAGTTTGTTTTTGATATAATGCCCTAATCGGTTGTAAAAAATTTTCCCCAAAATCCATTTTATCTAAAACTTTCAACAAAAATTTCCAATTCAATTGATCAAAAGCTTTTTCAGCATCTAAAAAAATTAGCACCGCAGCAATCTGGTTGTTCCTTTCCAAAAACTCTAACACATCAACTATATGCCTCACATTATTTTTCATTTGCCTACCACTAATAAACCCTGTTTGATCCCCATGAATCACCTGTTGCAGAACCCTCATCAGTCTATTAGCCAAAACCTTAGCAAATATCTTGTAATCTGTGTTTAAAAGCGATATCGGTCTATAATTTTTAACTTGAGTAACATCTTGGTCTTCCTTCGGAATCAAAGAGATAAAAGCTGTTCTCCAAGACGGTGGCACCTTTCCCCCCCTCTGGATTGTCTGGAACAGTTCCTTTAACGGTTTTATCATTTCTAATTGTAAATTTTTGTAATAGGCCGCAGTCAAGCCATCCGTACCTGGTGCTTTATCCACCTTCAATTCCTTAATTGCTGTAAAAATTTCTTCTTCTGTGATCAGTTGATTAATCCCTTCTTTTTGTACTTGCGTAAGAACCGGGATGCTAGCATTTTCCAAATATATATCAATGTCTCTTTCATTAATTTTCTCCTTAGCATATAATTTAGAATAAAAATCCACAAAAGCGTCCTTGATAAAGTCCTGTTGAAACACAACCCTTCCTTTATGCTCAATCTTGTCTATATTAGAAGCCCTTTGTTTTTTCCTCAATCTATAAGCTAACCATCTACCTGGTTTATTAGCATTGCAAAAAGTATTATGCCTGGCAAACCGCAGATTGGTTGCCACTTGGTCGGCCATTAATTTATCAAATTGTCCTCTTAACAATTTAATAGCCTCCTTAGTCTTCACATCCTCTGAGTTCAAAATCAAAGCCTTTTCTTTTTCCTTTATTTCATTCTCCAGTTCTTTCCTCCTAGCTTCCACAGCACGTCTATGTTTGTTATTCATATATATCAACACACCTCTCATGTATGCCTTGCTAGCATCCCACACCATATCCATAGAAGTACCTTTATTCATATTAATTTCAAAAAAATCCTTCATCCGCTGTTTGCATTCTTCCACATTTCTCTGATTTCTAAACAAATTCTCATTTACGCGCCACGAGCGCCTGTCTCTTTTCTCCTTATCAATCTCTAACCAAACTGGACTATGATCAGAGATAGTTCTTGCGCAAATCTTCACCTTTTTAGTCCTCAAAAAAAAATCATTAGTCACCAAAATAAAATCAATCCTCGAAAAAGATTGATGTCTATCAGAATAAAAAGTATAATCCTTTTCCTGCAAGTGTCTCTCACGCCAAATATCTCGCACTTCCAAGTCATCCTTCATTTCAAAAAAAGATTTAGGCAGTCTAGCATGACTTGGAATGCGCTTAAAAGCTCCAGCCTTATCCATCTGTACATCCAAAACACCATTCCAGTCCCCCATAAAAATAAAAGATTTATAATCCAGCTGGGTAAGCTTTGTATGAAGTAAACTAAAAAAGTCCGCCTGTTGTTGTTGTTGATTAGGGGCATACAGTCCAACCAAAAGCGTCTTTTTGCCTTCTAGCAACAAGTCTATCAGTACGTATCTTCCATGCTTGTCTGCTTCAATTAAATCCGCTGTTATGGCACTTTTAATATAAACAACCACTCCATTTTTCTTATTCATTGCAGAGGCAACAAAGTGCGTACCCAGTCTTAAGTTCAATAAAAACTTTTGGTCCATAGCCCTAATATGCGTTTCTTGCAAACATATAACATCTATCTTAAATTGTTTTAAATACTGAAAAACTTTCTTTCTCTTCTGTGGTGAATTTAGTCCATTAACGTTCCAAGTCAAAAATTTAGTTGCCATGCATATCCTCCCAAAGCTCTTGAAGCACTGCTTTGATAGGACTATCTTCTTTAGGCCGTGCTCCTCCCACTGCTTGGCTATGAGTACGTTGTGAAGATTCTGAAGACTTTTGCTGGTCTTGTTCTTTTATTTTCTTTGCTCTTTTTAAAGCAGCACGCGTTACCCTTTGCTCTCTAGGATCATCCAAAGAAGTTATAGCTTGATCTCCTCCAGCACCATTTTCCTCTGCTTCATCCTCTTGATGTTCTCCTTCTCCTTCTCCAGATCCCTTTGCAGCTTCCAGAAGTGTTAATGGGGTTGCTTTTAAAACAGTATTGTAGAAATCACGCGCTTGCTTCACAGTAATCAACCGATACCTTTTGCCTTCATACATCACCATCAGCCCGTCTGGAATCTCCCATCTGAACCTTATGTCTCGTTGCTTGAGCTCTTGCACAAGAAATGTAAAGTCCTTCCTTCTCCTTAAAATCTTTGGAGGAATTTCTTTTAAAACCAAGACTTCTTGATCAGCAATCACAACTTTAGCATCATAGGCAGCTTGTATAACTTCATCTCTGATTTCTCTTTTTGCAAAGTAAACCACCACATCTCTAGGCAACTTTCTCTGTCTAGCAATCCATGAGTTTACACGGAACACTTTATCCATAGCTGCTCTTATTTCAGATGCTGGCTGGTTCAATACCACTTCAAAAGCCTCAGAAACCAGCTGCTTTAAATCTTCCTTAATGTTCTCTTTTAAACCTCTGATTCTAACAGCAAACTGCATCTGGTAATATTGGGCAAGGCTTAACTCCCTTTCCATTTTGTCTCTTAAATTTTCATTCTCCCGTACTTTAACTTCTAATATTGCATTCTTTTGAGTCAGATCATCCACTTTTTCATCTAAATCTTCCACACATTCCGCCACTTTATGCACTGAAGACAAAATGTCTACCTTCATCACGCTGAACTTCTGTTCCATCCTCTCTTCCATTCTCTCCTCCAGTTTCTCCAATTTCTCCTCCATCTGTGCAAATTTGTCACCCATTGATTGATTAATTGATTCCAAAAGTACCTGGGCATGTTTATCCAAAGCATCTCGTAAGTCCTTCGGTGTCAGTGCATCAGGAGGGTGCAACGCCTGTAATGATGATTGTTGCACCGGAGAAGATCCACCACTCCGAAGAGTTTTAGGGGGAGGTTTAGCCGCCATCTTTTACTTTTCAATTATGACGCACTTTCACTTAAAGTTTAAAAAGTCCATCAAGCTCGAGAGTATAATAAAATAATCCTCTTCACCTTTTCCTCTTGTATCGCTCTGCCTGCTCCTTTAATCCATAGTCCTTTCTTCAGGCAGGGGTGGTCGCAGACGCCTGGCTCTGCTCCAAGAAATCCGGAGCAGAGACGCTGGCCAGCTGGGAGTAACCCAGGCTTCGGGGGAGTTCAATCCTTCAGCCGCCCAAGCTCCAAGCTCAGGCGGCCCCGGAGAACTCGACCCCTACCTGGGGCCTCACCCCCTCCTCTTCTCCCGAGGAGGGGGCTTCAAATTCGCCCGAACAGCTGATCGGCGCTGTTTCGGGCGAAAAAAACACACAGCTGAGCCGCGGGCAGCCCGGGAAGGCTGTCTCCGTCGCCGCGGAGCCACCGGAAGTCCCCATCCATTGCTTCTTGTCCTGCCTTCTCAATGCCTTCTCCTCCTTTTGCTGAGTTGCCTCAAAGACTTCCTCTGGTCTGCTCTGCTCAATTGCCTTCTGCTTCTAGCGTCTCTAAACAGATTCAGCTGCGACTCCTCTAAGTCTCAACCCTCCTCCTCACACAGCTGAGCCTCATAACAAACATGACTGGAGAGGCCAGGCTCTTCCTCCGACTGAGAGTCCTGCAATCCATCAGAGCCTCCCTCCGACACCGAAGGCTCTCCAAACCCCTCCTCCTCCTCCTCCTCAGATCCCTCGGACTCAGCCTGCTGGGAGCACAGGCTGACATGGAATCACAACATACTCTCAGAACCACTGAACTATATTTTTCAAAGATCCTGGAGTACTGGAGAACTACCAGAGGACTGGAAGAGAGCTGATGTAGTTCCCATCTTCAAAAAAGGGGGGAAAAATGGATCCAGGAAACTACAGACCTATCAGCCTGACCTCAATACCTGGGAAGATTCTGGAAAAGATAATCAAACAACAAATCAGCGAGCACCTAGAGGCAAACAAAGTCATTACCAAAAGCCAACATGGGTTTGTCAAAAACAGATCGTGCCAGACAAATCTTATTGCATTCTTTGACCAAGTGACAAATGTAGTGGACCAGAGGAATGCTGCGGATATAATTTACTTGGACTTCAGTAAGGCATTTGATAAATTAGATCGCAAACTACTACTTGACAAGATAGAAAAATGTGGGTGAGACAGAATCACCACCAGATGGATTCGTAGCTGGCTGACCGGCCCTACTCAGCGTGTGGTCCTCAATGGAACCGCATCTACATGGAGAGAAGTGTGTAGTGGGGTGCCCCAGGGCTCTGTTCTGGGCCCAGTGCTCTTCAACATCTTCCTCAACAATTTGGACGAGGGGATGGATGGGGAACTCATCAAATTTGCAGACGACACCAAGCTGGCAGGAATAGCCAACACTCCAGAAGATAGGCTTAAAATACAGGAGGATCTGGACAGACCCGAACACTGGGCGCTATCTAACAAGATGAAATTCAATGGTGAAAAAAGCAAGATTCTACATTTAGGCAAGAAAAACCAAATATACAGGTATAGCAGATAGATGATAGATAGATAGATAGATAGAAGAGAGAGAGAGAGAGAGAGAGAGAGAGAGAGAGAGAGAGAGAGAGAGAGAGAGAGAGAGAGAGAGAGAGAGAGAGAGAGAGAGAGAGATGATCACTGGTGGGCCTGGTCAACAAAAAATTAGCTACCGGTTCTGCCAAAGTGGTGCGAACTGGCTGTATCCCATCACTGAGAAGAAGGAAGCTTGAGAGTTCACAAGGTTAATACCATATGGAACAAAACTGGGGCTGAATCTGGATGTTCTGCTTCGGGTACCACGGAGCCCCCTCCTCCCAGAAGGGAACAAGGAAAACAGGTCGTGGAGAGGGTGTGTCGTGTCCCAGTCAATCTTGCAGATAATCTGCTAAATCAGGGTTACTCAACCTTGCCAACTTCAAGACACATGGACTTCAAACTCCCAGAATTCCAGAAGTGGGTAGACCACACGTCTTAAAAGTTGCCCAGGTTGAGAAACTCTGTCCCAAATTGCAACCGGCTTTTTGGCAGGCGTGAGTTTCCTAGAAGCCACAATTTCTCACTTTTATTGCTTCTGCGCTTTTAACAGATGCCTCTGGTGAACCGAGTGCTCCAGTTTAATTACATTAAGGTAATTTAGGACTCCGTGCAGCAGAGTTGCCAGTTCATCAAAAGTCCAGCCGTTTCTCCCCAACAGCTACCATCCACCCATCCCCACTTGGGGCTGCCAACTCTTCGAAGGCCGCTTCTGCCGCAAATCATCCATCACAGGAGTTTTGGCCAGAGAAAGTTGTCAAGGCGAGGCATGGAGGAATGGGAAAAAACACATCTGAATACAAATTTGTTCTGCAATATATTCTCTTTTTCTCTGCAAGAACTGAAGGAAAGATATACTGGGGAAGGAAAATGGAAGATTTAACATTTTATCTTGTTACACAAATAGAAATACTCTTGAGTTCTGCTCCTGCTTTGGGCATGAAAGCCACCTGGGCGACTTTGGGCCAATCACCAGGAGACGGTGAGTTCTAGTCCTGCCTTAGGGATGAAAACAGCCTGGGCGACTTCAAGCCAATCACCAGGAGACGGTGAGTTCTAGTCCTGCCTTAGGGACGAAAGCGGCCTGGGCGACTTTGGGCCAATCTCCAGGAGACGGTGAGTTCTAGTCCTGCCTTAGGGACATAAGCGGCCTGGGTGTCTTTGGGCCAATCATTAGGAGACAGTGAGTTATAGTCCCACTTAGCCATGAAAGCCACAGCTGAGCAACTTTCTCCCAGCCCAACCCACCTTGCAGGGTTGTTGTTGTGGAAAAGAGAAAGTGGAAGGAGTATTATGTATGTTCACTTTGAATTATTTATAGGAAGGAAGGAAGGAAGGAAGGAAGGAAGTACATTTCATCCCTTGGCCCAAACCAGGGTTGGTGAATTCACCCATTTTGGTATTCACACAACGCTGGCACAACTGGCTGAGTTGGCCCCACATTTGAAAGGAAGCTTTTGGTGTCCTGTGAATGCCACCAGCAGGTCTTGTGAATGCCACCAGCAGGTCTTTCCTTCCCAAAGCAGGTCAAGCTGACCCACGTGAGTGACTGGGTTCAGACAACACATCCACCCAGCAAAGAGTTTCTCTCTGGAAAATCAGGCAATGGTCTTCCTTGCCGCTGTCTCTGGAGGTTTTCAATGCATCACTCAGTTCTCCATCATGCCCAGCCCCGCGGTCCCGCAAGAGGGCGGATGATGGGATTTGTAATCCATCCTCATAGAACTGCCAGGTTAAGAGCCGCTCGATGTCAGGAAGGAGGGCAGAGCCCATCCGAGCCCATCCTGATCCTGGACGGCCGAGGAGAAGGAGAAACGGAGTCCAAGGCCTCGAAGGGCCTCCGGGGAAGTCCTGCCTGTCCTCCCCGGCTGCCGCCCGAGGAGAAGCGGGTTAGTTGCCCGCCTCCTTCCCAGCTTGGTGAGATAGGCCGGCGAAGGCCTAGAGTAGGCCTCAAAGCCTGGCGGTGGCCATGGCAACCGCCCGGCTCAGGCGCCTGCGCCGACTAGGCCGCGCCACGTCAAGTCGCGCAGTTTCCCGGCGTCGCTCTTCCTTCGAGACCCGGCGCGATGGCCGATGGCGATCCGGACTTCGTGCTCCGCTATTTGGCCGAGGTGGAGGCGCTGGCCGAGGAGGTGATGGCCACCAGGCAGCAGGTAGGCCGGGGAGCGCCGTTGGGGGGGGGGGGGGAAACGAATTGGCGCCGCGAGGCATGATGGGAGTTGTAGTCCCCGCGCCTAGAACAAGGCAGGCCTAGGGATTTCCGTCTCCCCCCCCCCCCCCGAAACATATAAAATACTTACAACAAGGTTAAATATCGCAAACACTCTTGTGTAGAACTGTCCATTTGGAAGGGAACCTAGAGATCCACTAGTCCAGGGGTAGGCAACCTCGGCTCTTTTATGACTCATGGACTTCAACTCCCAGAATTCCTGAGTCAGCATAGCTGACTCAGGAATTCTGGGAGTTGAAGTCCATGAGTCATAAAAGAGCCGAGGTTGCCTACCCCTGGACTAGTCCAACAAACCCCCCCCCAGCTCAGACCACGCTCCAGAGGATCCTAGAGTTGTCTTGTTGGAAGGGGTACCCCAAGGTCGTCTAGTCCAGCCCTAAGCAAGGGGCAGCAACGTGCTGTCCAGGGAAAATGCTTGTAAAGACTCTATTTAATTTTTTTTGCAGATGGAGACTGACTCTCCCAGTAGTGTTAATATTTATTCTATTATTATGTTTTAATGTTCTTCCTTCCTTCCTTTTTCTTTCTTTCTCTCTCTCTCTCCCTTTCTTCCTTCCTTCCTTCCTTCCTCTCTCCCTCTTTCACTTTATCCTTCTCTCCCTCTCTCCTTCCTTCCTTCCTATACATAAAATGGGGTAGGGGCTCAGCAGCCTTGGACTACTCAGCAATCTGCATTACAGACCACAAAGGAGAGGAGGGCAGGGCCCCCTTATGGCTGCAAGGTAGCAACTGGCTCGTTTCTTCCAATTCCTTCCAATTCCTGGATTATTTTATTTATTTATTTATTTATTTTATTAAATTTATATTCCGCCCTATTCCCGTAGGACTCAGGGGGGTTTACAGGGAAAATTGAAAGCATAACATACAAAAATTAAAATCAGTTAAAACAATTAATTAATTCAAGTCCCCAAAATTTAAAACTAAAACCCAATTAAAATTAAAACCCCTCAGTCTGGGCCAGACAGCTCGAAGAGCCAAGTTTTCAGGTCCCGGCGAAATGAACGAAGGTCGGGGGCAGTCCTAAGTTCCGTGGGAACCTGGTTCCAAAGGGCCGGCGCGCCCACAGAGAACGCTCTTCCCCTGGGAATAACCCGCCGGCATTCCTTAACCAGCGGTACCCTGAGAAGGCCCTCCCTGTGGGAGCGCACAGGACGATGGGAAGTTGATGCCGGCAGCAGGTGTTCCCTTAGATAATCCGGACCCAAGCCATTTAGAGCTTTATAGGTCATTACCAGCACCTTGAATCTCACCCGGAGGGCAACCGGAAGCCAATGCAGCTCACAGAGAAGAGGTGTTACATGGGAGTATCGGGAAACTCCCATTACAACTCGCGCAGCTGCATTCTGCACCAGTTGAAGCCTCCGAGTGGTCCTCAAGGGCAGCCCCATGTAGAGAGCGTTGCAGTAGTCTAGCCAGGAGGTCACGAGCGCATGGGTGACTGTGCGTAGGGCATCTCGGTCCAGATTAGGGGTACAAAGTGCCAAGCCACCAGTGAGCAGCCAAAATAATGCTGGTTTTTTTTCCTCCCAGTGGCATTTTTGCAGCCCCAGCCTCCAGCCAGCTATTGGACAGACAGAATAACCAAGTTGGAAGGGACCGTGGAGGTCTTCTAGTCCAACCCCTTGCTCAAGCAGGAGTCGTTATACCATTCCCGACAAACGGTTGTCCAGCCTCTTCTTAAAAACTTCCATTGCTGGAGCACCCACAACTTCTGGAAGCAATCTATTCCACTGAATAAACGAAGGGACCATGGAGGTCTTTTGTTCAACCCCCCCCCCCCCCATGCCATTTCAAATAGTTATCCAGTCTCTTCTTAAAAACCTCCAGGGATGGAACACTTGCAACTTCTGGTGGCAGATTGTTCCCCTGGTTAATTGTCCTCACTGTCAGGAAATTCCTTCTCCGTTCCAGGTTGGTTCTCTCCTTGCTTAGTTTCCATCCCTTGCTTCTTGTCCTGCCTTCAGGTGCAGTAATACAAGATGGTGTTTGTCCAATCTGCAGAGGGGAAGAAGCGAGACCAGGAGATGCTCAGTGAATGAGCTTTTTGGTAAAGCTTGAAGGTTTTATCCATTTCTCTTGTAGATTTTCGATCTGAATCAGAAACGGAATCAGAATCGGGAAGCCTTAAGAGCCCTGAGTAAGGACATGGATTCAGCTGGTGAGTTGTTGTTGTTTTTTCCCCTCCTATAATTGTGTGAAAAAGTTCATCTGATGTTGTAATGGCTTAGCTCAGGGTTTTAGCCCAGGGTTTTTTCATACGTGATGAATTTTAAGATGAGTGGACTTCAACTCCCAGAATTCCCCAGTCAGCCAAGCATCTTAAAAGTCATCGAGGTTGACCAGTACTGGTTTGGCCGGTCAAATAGCAAGAGCACTTAGGCTATATACCACACCCTTTCAATGCTTTACAGAGTCAGAATATTGTCCCCAACAATCTGGGTCCTCATTTCACCGACCTCAGAAGGATGGAAAGCTGAATCAGCCTTAAGCCAGTCAGGATCGAACTCCTGACTGTGGGCAGAGTCAGCCTGCATTCTAAGCACTGCAGCACCAGATATAGAATAGGTGATGACAGACAGACAGACAGATAGATAGATAGAGAATAGGTGATGACAGATAGATAGATAGATAGATAGATAGATAGATAGATAGATAGATAGATAGATAGATAGAGAATAGGTGATGACAGATAGATAGATAGATAGATAGATAGATAGATAGATAGATAGATAGATAGATAGATAGATATAGATAGATAGATAGATATAGAATAGGTGATGATAGATAGATAGATAGATAGATAGATAGATAGATAGATAGATAGATAGATAGATAGATAGAGAATAGGTGATGACAGATGACAGATAGACAGATGGCAGAGAGATGGGGTGGGTAGACTAGCACTTAGACTTATATACTGCTTCACAGTGCTTTTACAGCCCTCTCTAAGTGGTTTACAGAGTCACAAGCGAAGTCCGCGGGGAACCTGGATTCGCTTAACAACCGAGTGACTAACTTTTGTCAGCTGTAGTGATTCACTTACCGGATGTGGTGAAAAAAGCCGTAAAATGGGGCAAACAAAACTCAACCAATTTCTCACTCAGCAACAAAAAAAATATTGGCCTCTGTTGTGGTCGTAAGTCGAGGACTACCTGCAGCAGTAGCAGCCAAAGAGTGGGAACAAATGATCGCCAGCTAAGGCGCCAGAGATTTATTTTATTTTATTTTATTTTTGCTAGAAATCAAAACTAAATTTTGCCAGCAAAAAGGTTGTGAGTAAATCGGTTGAGGTTTGCCCCATTTTACGACTTGCCCCATTTGCTACGTGAATCACCTGCAGTTGTTAAGTGAGTAACCCAGTTTGTTCAGTGAATCTGGCTTCCCCAATAATTTTGCTTGTCGGGAGGCCGCCAAAGGGCATCGCGTGACACACACCCAGACCCAGACCCAGACCCAGGACACTTGAAAGAGAGATGAGACATTGATAGCAATAGCACTTAGACTTATATGCCACTTCACAGATCTTTTGCAGCCCTCTCTGAGCGGTTTACAGAGTCAGCCTCTTGCCCCCAACAATCTGGGTCGTCATTTTATTGATCTAGGAAGGATGGAAGGCTGAGTCAACTTTGAGCTGGTCAGGATTGAACTCCCGGCAGTGGGCAGAGTTAGTTTGCAATAGTGCCTTCTAGCCACTGAGCCACCACCCTAAGCGATTTAACAACTTGCACTTGTGCTTAACAACCGCTATACCACTCCTGTGGTCACACAATCACAATTTGGGCAGTTGGTAGCAGGCTGGCGTTTATGACCAATTGAAGCACGCTGCGGTCACGATTTCTGACCTTTTTGGCTGATTTCAAAATCAGCAAAAAAAACCCGCCAACCCCACGACCCATTGGGGAAGCTGGATTCGCTTAGCAGCCATTGCAAGAATCAGCATAAAATTGGGTCCAACTTGACTTACGACTGCAATGACTCACGACAATAATTTCAGTCCCAATTGTGGTAAGTCAAGGGCTGCCTCTATTTATTTATTTATTTTAATTGCATCCACTCTCCATCGCTTGAGACACTGGATGGCTTATAATACTCATTGTGGGAACAATAGTTGCAAATTCCAGCTGTAGACTTGTCCCAAAAGGTAATCCAGATTCAAAGAATAACAAGAGTTGGAAGGGACCTTGGGGTGGGGGTCTTCTAGTCCAACCCCCTGCTCAAGCAGGAGACTGTACACCATTTCTGTCTGTGCAGTCCCTTAAAAATCACCAGTGTTGGAGCATTCACAGCTTCTGGAGGCAGGCTGTTCCACTGGTTAATTGTTCTCACTGTCAGGAAGTTTCTCCTTAGTTCTAGGTTGCTTCTCTCCTTGACAGGTTTCCATCCGTTGCTTCTTCTCCTGCCTTCAGGGGCTTTGGAGAACAGGTGGACCCCCCCCATTTGTGGTAGCCCCTCAAATATTGCCATACTGCTCTCATGTATGCATAATAGGTGGCTGACCCAGGGATAGGAGTCAATCAGAATAGAGCTGGAAGGGGCCTGGGAGATCTTCTAGTCCAACCCCCTGCTCAAACAGGAGACCCTAGACCAGTGATGGCAAACCTTTTAGAGACCGAGTGCCCAAACCGCAACCCAAAACCCACGTGTATCCCTGGGTGCCGGGTGGGCGTGGCCCATTGGGTGGGCGTGGCCCATTGGGTGGGTGTGGCCCATTGGGTGGGCGTGGCTGTGGTGGTAACGGCAGACTGGGTGGGACTAAAAAGTTCAATCAAATCAATTCCAACTTTGCGAGATTTTTTTTTTCCGGCGAGAGGTTGAAATTGATTGATTAAACTTTTTTTTTTTGCACACAGCGTTGGAGGCCTAAAGCAAAAAGGTATTATAAAACCCAGCTGACTGGGGCAATGGCACGCGTGCCCACAGGGAGGGCTCTGCGTGCCACGTTCGCCACCACGGCCCTAGACCATTTCAGACAAGTGACTGTCTAGTCCACGGGTAGGCAACCTTGGCTCTTTTATGACTCGCGGACTTCAACTCCCAGAATTCCTGAGCCAGCATGGGGGAACTATGGCCCCCTCATGACTCGCGGACTTCAACTCCCAGAATTCCTGAGCCAGCATGGGGGAACTATGGCCCCCTCATGACTGGCGGACTTCAACTCCCAGAATTCCTGAGCCAGCATGGGGGAACTATGGCCCCCTCATGACTGGCGGACTTCAACTCCCAGAATTCCAGAGCCAGCATGGGGGAACTATGGCCCCCTCATGACTCGTGGACTTCAACTCCCAGAATTCCAGAGCCAGCAAGGGGGAACTATGGCCTCTTCATGACTCGCGGACTTCAACTCCCAGAATTCCTGAGCCAGCATGGGGGAACTATGGCCCCCTCATGACTGGCGGACTTCAACTCCCAGAATTCCTGAGCCAGCATGGGGGAACTATGGCCCCCTCACGACTCATGGACTTCAACTCCCAGAATTCCAGAGCCAGCATGGCTCAGCATGGAAACCTCTCCCTTTCCCCTCAGCGTGGCTGGCTCAGGAATTCTGGGAGTTGAAGTCCACCAGTCATAAAAGAGCCGAGGTTGCCTACCCCTGACCTAGTCTCTTCTTGAAAACCTCCAGTGATAGGAAGGAAGGAAGGAAGGAAAAAAGAATAGCAGAATAACAAAGCTGGAAGGGACCTTGGAGGTCATCTAGTCCAACCCCCTGCTCAGGAAGGAGACCCTATACTGTTTCACCCAAATAGATGTCCAGTCTCTTCTCAAAAGCCTCCAGTGTTGGAGCACCCACAACTTCTGAAGGCCACTTCTGTTCCACTCATTAATTGTTCTCACTGTCAGGAAGTTCCTCCTTAGCTCCAGGTTGCTTCTCTCTTTGGTTAGTTTCCATGCGTTTCTTCTCATCCTGCCTTGAGTTGCTTTGGAGAGCAGGTGGACCCCCCCACTTCTTTCGGGCAGCCCCTCAAATACTGGAACACTGCTATCCTTCTTTTCACTAGACTAGACCTACCCAGTTTCTGCCACATCCCTAGCCACCTTTCGCTAAACCGGAGGAGTTTGACAAGGAATGAAAGAAAATAGACTGCCGGAAATAAAATTAAAAAAAAGAGAGAGAGTGTTTTAGAACTTGGAAGAATTTCTTCCGTGGATGATTCAAACACACCTTAATCAACGGTGGAAGAAAACATTCTTGGCCTGAAGTGGGGAACAAACTCCCATGTTACAAAAGCAGCTAATTCTTGGTCAAAGAATGCAATAAGATTTGTCTGGCATGATCTGTTTTTGACAAACCCATGTTGACGTTTAGTGATGACTTTGTTTGCATCAAGGTGTTCGCTGGTTTGTTGTTTGATTATCTTTTCCAGAATCTTCCCAGGTATTGAGGTCAGGCTGATAGGTCTGTAGTTTCCTGGATCCATTTTTTTTCCCTTTTTTGAAGATGGGAACCACATCAGCTCTCTTCCAGTCCTCTGGTAGTTCCCCAGTGCTCCAGGATCTTTGAAAAATATAGTTCAGTGGTTCTGAGATCACGTCTGCCAGTTCCTTGAGAACCTTGGGGTGTAATCCATCTGGTCCTGGTGATTTGAACTCGTCTAGGCTGGACAGGTGCTCACTTACCATTTTCTTGCCTATCTTAGCTTGCGTTTCTATTCTGTTTTTTATGGCACTGGTTTGGGTAGGTTGGACTGTTTTTTCCCTTTGTGTAAAGACAGATGCAAAAAACGAATTACCGGTAAATAGTTCTGCTTTCTCCCTATTGCTTGTCACCTTCTTGCCGCTTTCCCCCACTAATGGACCAATCATTTCCTTTTTTCTTGTTTGTTATGTGTTGAAAGCAGCTTTTTTTTTGTTATTTTTGACTTTGGTCGCAAGCCTTAGTTCATTTTGAGCCTTAGCTTTCCTCACTTCATCTTTGCAGGCACGGGCTGTTTGCTGATATTCTGACTTAGTTATGTGCCCCTCTTTGCAATTCTTATACTTGTCCTTTTTATCTTTCAGTTTATCAGAGAGTTCTTTATGCAGCCATGCTGGTTTCTTTTGAGAGCTGTTGTTTTTCTTCTTGGTTGGTATTGTGCTAGACTGGGCCTTTATTATCTACTTTTCAAAATTTCCCAAGCTTCTTGAGTTGTTTTCCCCTTTAGGATTCTCATCCATGGAATTCTTCCCAAGGTCTCTCTAGGTTTATTGAAATTAGCTCTTTTAAAGTCCAAGACTCTAGTCTGGCTGTGTTCTATTGCTTGTGCTTCCAGAATGTTGAATTCCAATATTGTATGATCACTTCCTCCCAAGGTTCCTGTGGCTTCGACACTTTCTATCATTTCATCTCTGTTTGTGAGAATTAAATCCAATATGGCTAATCCCCTAGTTCCCTTCTCTACTTTTTGGGAGAGAAAGTTGTCTGCTAGGTTTGTCAGGAATCTGTTTGATCTTCCACTTGGTGCAGAGTTTGTCTCCCAGTTGATATCAGGGTAATTAAGGTCCCCCATTACTATTGTGATGCGCTTCCTACATACCTCAGTTAGCTGACTAGCAAAAAGTTCATCTATTTCCTCTGCTTGGTTGGGCGGCCTATAGTATACACCAGGGGTCAGCAACCTGAAACAGTGAAAGAGCCACTCGGAACCGGTTCCCTCACAAAAGGAAAAACTGGAAGCCGCAAAAAATGTGTGCGCATGCGTGTAGATGCGCGCATGTGCAGAACAGGGTTTGACTGAAGAGTGGAGCCAAGGCGAGATATGCACCTACCCTGCATATTTGAATTGATTGGTTGAACTTTTTTAGTCCCACTTTTTTTTTGGACTGCACATGTCAGAGGGCTGGGAGCCGCAGGAGCCATCTCCTGCGGCTCCCAGTTGCCCGGTGCATGCGCACCTCTCCGAACAGGCAGTCGTGCGCGCGCACATCTCCAAACGGAGAGTGGCGCCGCCCGTTTGGAGAGGTGCGCGCGCACCTCTCCGAACAGGTGGAGGTGAGTGCGCACCTCTCCAAACGGAGAGTGGCGCCACCCGTTTGGAGAGGTGCGTGCGCACCTCTCGGAACGGGCAGTGGCGCCGCCCGTTTAGAAAGCTGCCGCAGCCCGTTTGCAGACCAACAGCCCACGGCAGCTTTCCAAAAGGGCGGCGCCACCGCCCGTTCCGAGAGGTGCACGCGCAGCTCTCCAAACGGAGAGTGGCGCCGCCCGTTTGGAGAGATGCGCGCTCACCTCGGAACGGGCGGAGGTGCGTGCGCACCTCGGAACGGGCGGTGGCGCCGCCCGTTTAGAAAGCTGCCACGGCCCGTTTGCAGAGCTGCCACCCAAAGGCGGCAGCTCTGCAAACGGGCCATGGCAGCTTTCCAAAAGGGCGGCGCCACCGCCTGTTTCGAGAGGTGCGCACGCAGCTCTCCAAACTTTTGGAGAGGTGCGCGCGCACCTCCGCCCAAACGGGCAGCGGTGCCACTGGTTGCATACCTGCCGGGCTGCTGTGGCCCGTTTGCAGAGCTGCCGCCTTCCTCCGAAGGCGGTAGCTGTGCAAACGGGCCGCAGCAGCTTTCCAAACCGGCGGCAGCAGGTCTGCAAACGGGTGGCGCCGCCGCCTGTTCGGGCGGAGGTGCACGCGCACCTCTCCAAAGGTTTGGAGAGCTGCGCGCGCACGTCTCGGAATGGGCGGTGGCGCCGCCCATTTGGAAAGCTGCTGCGGCCCGTTTGCAGAGCTGCCGCCTTCCTCCGAAGGCAGTAGCTCTGCAAACGGGCCGCAGCAGCTTTCCAAACCGGTGACGGCAGGCTTGCAAATGGGTGGCGCCACCGCCCGTTCGGGCAGAGGTGCGCGCGCACCTCTCGGAATGGGCAGTGGTGCCGCCCGTTTGGAAAGCTGCTGTGGCCCATTTGCAGAGCTGCCGCCTTCCTCTGAAGGCGGCAGGTCTGCAAACTGGCCACGGCAGCTTTCGAAACCGGCGGTGGCAGGTTTACAAACAGGTGGTGCTGTCGCCCGTTTGGGCGGAGGTGCGCATGCATCTCTCCAAAGGTTTGGAGAGCTGCGTGCGCACCGCTCCAAACGGGCGGCGGTTTGGAGGTCCCGGGGCGGCTCCAGCGGCGCCCGGGCTGAAGGCGGCGCCGCAACCCAGCACCCATCGCCAGGGAGACCCGTCCCCGCGCAGGTGCCTCCCATTTTGCGCATGCGCAAAACATTTTGTTTTTTGCGCATGTGTATGCGTGGACGCATGCGCGCGCACATTTTGCGGCTCCCAGTTGTGTGTGTGTGTGTGTGATGGAACCGGTTCGGAGTGGCTCTTTTGCTTTTTCCTGTTGCCGACCCCTGACCTATGGCAATGTCATTTTTTTCCCCTTTTATATTGACCCAAATGCATTCAAGTTTACAGTTTTCGTCATTGTTGTGCTCTATTTCTGTGGAGATAAATTTATTTCTTATATAGAGAGCAACTCTACCCCCCTCTTTTCTTTAGTCTGTTTCTTTTAAATAGTTTAAATCCCTCTAGCTGTGTGTTCCATTTGTGGTTTTTGTCCCACCATGTTTCCGTAATGGCAACAATATCATATCCGCCCTCATTTACCTGAATTTCTAGTTCACCCTGCTTACTGTTCATACTCTGCGCATTGGTGTACAGACATTTGAGTCCTTTATGACTGACCCTTTGTTTACTTGCTACGTAACCTGTGTGGTGCCTGGCTTCCCCTATTTTCTTAGATTGCCGGGGACAGTGATGTTCTGTATCAATTAACTCACTGTCCCCGTTGTTTAGTTTAAATGTTCCTCCAGAAAAGCTGTGAATTTATTGCCAAGTAACTCAGTCCCTTTCTTGGATGGATGCAGACCATCTCTTTTGTACATTTTTTGATTGGACCAGCTACAGACATCGTGACTAATATAACCAAAGCCTTCTCCTTTACACCACTCCTTTAGCCACATCTTAAATTCTGCTATACGCTGGCCTTTTCCATTTTGCTCCTTATACACTGGTAAAACCTCTGAAAAAGTGAGCCTACAGCCTATTCTGCTGAGTTCCTGGCCCAAGCTCTGGAAATCATTCTGCGCTGAGAGTACATCTTTTGGGGACAGATCGTTAGCGCCAAGATGTACAATAGCCTCCACATCACGGTCCTTGCTGGCATTGTTGATTATTTTAGAAATACGCTTCTTGTCCCTACTGGCAGTAGCACCTGGAAGACACCTGACCTCTTTTGAAACCTCTGTATCCTTTCCTAAATTTACATCCCTTATAATTGAATCACCAACAAGAAGGTGGCTTCTCTTTTTGGATGCCTTTCTGTTCTTGCATGACTGGTGTGTAATACCAGATTTGCACTTCTCCCTGTTTGAAAACAAGTTTTTCATCTCGGACCACGGTCCCCTGCTTATTTGAGTTATGATCACAGATACCTTTACCTGTCTCCTTAATGTCCCTATTAAGGTCAGGAAGGGCACTGTATCTGTTGTGCAGGGACACAGCCAAAGCTTTGGGTTTATGGTTCACAGATCTCACCCTGCCAGATCCCACGGTTGTCCACACTGCCCTTCTCCTGCAGGATCTTTGCGGTAGAGGGGGCTGATAGCGCAGAGGCTCAATAGGGTGGGAAGGGCTGAACTGGACACCTAATTTCTGCCTGAAGAGCACAGATTACAGACCCGCCTAGGTAAATAATCTGTCCTTGTAGACTAGTGATTGGTTTACAGATAGGACAGTTTCCAAGTGTGAAAAGGCTGCAAAGCAAGTGTTGCACTGATACAAGGATTCTCAGACGCACTTGCCCTGAATGTACCGCTGCTGTTTTTGATTTTTAGTTATATAAATACTGCTGAAAAGCGATGCAGATCCAATCAGGGCCCCAAATGCAGTTCAATTACAATGCAATCCAATCAGGGCCCTAGTTACTTTTTTTTTGGTGCAGCCTTTCCAAAACTTCCAGAATGAAACTCTTCAAAGAACTTGGAGGCATTGTTTACCTTAAAAGAATTTTTATATGAGTAGCATGGCATCCGCATCGAAGCCAACATCTGAATTCCCCTCCCCTAAGCACATAGTATCAAAGCACAATTCCCTCCTCTAATTAACAGTCATAAATCACATCTCCATGTATTTGTTATCAAAGCAAGAACATCCGATGTTAGCAGCGTTGACGTAAGAGACCCAGATCGGGCTGCCAATCAGCAACGCAGATATAGCCGTCCACTCGTGGCTGTAATTGCGCTCGCAGTTATTGCCTTAAGCCACGACGGTTGTAAAGTGAGCCAAAGAGAGAAGCAACCTAGAACTAAGGAGAAACTTCCTGACAGTGAGGACAATTAACCAGTGAAACAGCCTGCCTCTAGAACAGGCATGTTAAACTCGCGACGTCATGTGATGTCGCGTGACGTATCGCGACTTTTTCCCCATTGCCAACAATGGGGAGGGCGTGGTTTGGTCGTGATGCATCCAGCCCGCGGGCCAGCAGTTTGACATGTCTGCTCTAGAAGCGGTGAATGCTCCAACACGGGAGGTTTTTAAGAAGAGACTGGACAGCCATTTGTCTGAAATGGTATAGGGTTTCCTGCCTGAGTAGGGGGTTGGACTAGATGACCTCCAATGCCCCTTCCAACTATTACTACTACTGCTGCTGTTGTTTTTGTTGTTGTTGTTGTTGTTGTTGTTATTATTATTATTATTATTATTATTATTATTATTATTATTATTATTATTATTATTATTAAAACCCTCCTGACCTCTATGACGACACCACGATAACCAACCCCAGGAGTAAAGAGCCATTTCCTGGCCAGCTGCTGCCGAGGCTGCTGGGTCTTGTAGTTCAGCCACATCTGGAAGGTTTCAGGTTTCAGGTTCCTGCTCCAAGAGGCTGAGATTTCAAAGCAGGACCCGTTTCGTGTTGTTTTTTTTTAAGTAAACAAACCGAGGCTTCCTATTAAAGCAAGCTTTCTTTTCCTGCTTTCAGACAAAGCCACGGTTTGCTTCGGGAGCATGTTCATACAGCTTCCGAAAACGAAGACCCGGGAGATGCTCCAGAGAGGTGAGCTCCCGTTTGCAGAATTAAAAAGGTTCGAGGGCTGAGCCGGGGCGCGTGTGTGCGTGTGTGTGTGTGTGTTGGTCACCAATTCACAGTTTGGAACCTCTGTCTCCCACAGAAAAAGGTTGACGTGCTTTTCCACTGTTGCCTCTCAGCGGTTGAGGTTTATGGTTGCTGGTAGGAGAGTAATTGATAACAATCATTCTCAGCCTTCCGTGACTTTTATGACGCAGTGATATCAACTCTCAGGATGGACTGTATATAAAGAGAGAGCAACCCCATTGCCTTCTAGCAGTGGTAGTGATCCCTAGTTGGGTCATGTAATGTCTGCAAGAAAACAATGAAGCTCCGAGAGCACCAAGGACCCCACAGTTCTCCTCCTCTTCCTCCTCCTCCTCCTCCTCCTCCTCCTCCTCCTCCCTTCTAGTACTGATGATGTTCCCTAGTTGGGTGGTGAAACCTCTGCAAGAAAACCTGTCAGGACCCACCTCAATCCACATCTTAGGAAATAAGAACTCTTGGATGCAAGTTTAGTCCAAAAGGAAAATGTTTACTAGGATGGAATCGATTGTGGCAATACAAGACGGAATCTAACAAAGTTACATTTCAATCCTATATAAAGCATTCCCATTTCAGCCCCTCCCCTCATCCATTTGGTCAGCTGTCAGGCCCTTCCATGGGAAAGGGAACTCTCCTTGGTTTTATGGTTATTGCTTTTTCCTTTTCAGTTGTAAATGAAGATGTGATCCAGATCCGTCTCTCCTCCCACCTCCCCTTCCTTGTTGTTTGAAGATCGCCTATTTCAATCTAAGTAACTATCCTCTCCCCTCCCTTCGGAGAGATGGCAGAATCCCCAGAATAAGCATAATGTTCTACCTATACATTTATGAAATGTGATATAAATGGATTCTGACAAAACCACCATGCTCGGAGAGCACCAAGGACCCCACAGTCCTCCTCCTCCTCCTGTTCCTCTTTTTCCTTTCCCCGTCCTGCTCCTCCTCCTCTTCCTCCCCCTCCTCCCTTCCAGCACTGATGATGTTCCCTACTTGGGTCATGAAACGTCTGGCCAGAAAAACCAGCAAAGCAGCCGCGGTTCCGTGAAATTCCTCCTCTGATTAGCAAAGCAATCGGCCATCCCTAGCCCTCTATATGAAACGAAAAGGGAGATTATCGCGGAGCCTCTACAGCACACAGCTCCCCTTTGGTGGTGGGGGTGAGGGGGTTCATCGTCCTCTTTCGTCCCGTCTCCCTGCGTTGTTTTTTTTCCCCTGTGGGAGGATCAGCATATTCCGGCAGCAGATTGGGCCGTCCCCCTCATTCTTTCCCGTGGGAATGGCATAAGGGCTTGCCAGGCTGTTGGAAAGCGGTGCCAGTCTCTGCACATGTTTCTCAGGGGCCATCTGCAGCTTGGCGTGATCAGAGATGATCAGGGGACTGGAGGCTCAAACGTACAAAGAACGGTTGCTGGAATTGGCTACGTCTCTAGCTGAATGAAGAGAAGGACCAGGGGGGACATGATAGCAGGGATCCAATCTCTCAGAGGCTGCCCCAAAGAAGAGGGAGTCAAGCTCTTCTCCAAAGCACCCGAAGGGCAGGACAAGAAGCAACGGATGGAAACTCACCAAGGAGAGAAGCAACCTGGAATTAAGGAGAAACTTCCTGACAGTGAGGACAATTAACCAGTGGAACAGCCTGCCACCAGAAATCGTGGGTGCTCCAACACTGGAAGTTTTTAAGAAGAGACTGGACAGCCATTTGCCTGAAATGGTATAGGGTTTCCTGCCTGAGCAGGGGGCTGGACTAGATGACCTCCAAGGTCCCTTCCAACTCTGTTATTCTATTCTATTCTATTCTATTCTATTCTATTCTATTCTATTCTATTCTATTCTATTCTATTCTATTCTATTCTATTCTATTCTATTCTATTCTATTCTATAGTGGAACATCAAGATTCAGACAGTTTTGTTCCATACAATATTAACCTTGTGAACTCTCAAGCTTCCTCATTCCGGTATATATTCAAGATGGACAGTGTTTAATATTCATATGTTATGTATACGTAGGGGTGTGGGTCTATACATATGTTGTATATAGTATGTTTAGGTGTGTGTCATGTACGTGTTCACTTTGAGAGCGGGCCACTAAATTTCATTTTTGATGAGTGCCGTAGTAAAAAAAAACACAGTAAAGCCTATCCTATCCTATCCGTGGTAACCCTCACCTGCGTCCTGTTCTTCCGCCCGTCTTTCCGCAGATCAAGAGCTGCTGGAGGAAGAAATTGCGAAGTTGCAGGAGGAGCTCAAAGGGAAAGTCAGCAACCTCATGGAGGCCCAAGGTCGGTGCCCGTCGGGGTCCCTAACCTGATTCCAAAGGAAAGCTGAGCGTGCCAAGCTTTCCTTTCCAATAAGTGCGAATGGCGCCTTATCTTCCACGGTACTGTTGCATTCTAAGCTGAGCTCTGAGTGGCACAATTGAGGTTTCCTTCCCTCCAGTCTTAAGGCTGTAAGAGCCGTGGGGAGCGATGGGGAAGGGGCTGGGCTGGACTAGGAGCTGGGAAGCCCAGCGTCTGTCCCCCGCCTCCCCCCCCTTCACAGGGATTCCCTGGACACCTTTGGACCATTCCTTCTCGATCCCAGGGGCGATGGGGTAGATTAGGAGGGAGCTTAAGATTCTTTTTAAAATTTAGTTTTACTTCTTTATTTTCATTATTTACCTTTACTATACTGCACCTCTATTATTTTTATGTATACCTAATATTCCTTCCGGCTCCTCTTTTCCTAACAACTCTTGTGAGGTGGGCTGGGCTGAGGGAGAGGAACTGCCGGCTTTCGTGCCTAAGGCAGGACTGGAACTCACCGTCTCCTGCTCATTGGCCCAAAGTCACCCAGCCGGCTTTCGTGCCTAAGGTGGGACTGGAACTCACCGTCTCCTGGTGATTGGCCCAAAGTCACCCAGCCGGCTTTCGTGCCTAAGGCGGGACTGGAACTCACCGTCTCCTGGTGATCGGCCCAAATTCACCTAGCTGGCTTTTGTGCCGAAGGTGGGACTAGAATTCACTGTCTCCTGGGGTTCGGCCCAAATTCACCTAGCTGGCTTTCGTGTCTAAGGCGGGACTAGAACTCACCGTCTCCTGGTGATTGGCCCAAATTCACCTACCTGGCTTTCGTGTCTAAGGCGGGAGTAGAACTCACCGTCTCCTGGTGATTGGCCCAAATTCACCTAGGTGGCTTTTGTGCTGAAGGCGGGACTACAACTCACCATCTCCTGGCGATTGGCTCAAAGTCATCCAGCCAGCTTTCAAGCCTAAGGTGGAACTAGAACTCACAATCTCCTGGTGATTGACCCAAAACAGTTACCCATCTGGCTTTCCTGCCTAAGGCAGGACTGGAACTCACCGTCTCCTGGTGATTGGCCCAAAGTCACCCAGATGGCTTTCGTGCCTAAGGCGGGACTAGAACTCACTGCCTCCCAAGTTTCCAGCCCGTTCGTTGCCTTAGCCAGTGAGCCGAACTGGCTCCTAATGGTTTTAATGTCTCCTTCCTCATCCTGAAGGTAAACCAGAGCTGAAAGGCTACGACTTGAAACCCTTGACCGCCGAGGAAATGTGGTTCATGAAGAAAGTGGTGGACAACTGAAGCCGTTCCCCCTGGCCTGGGTTTTGGCGTGGGCACCGCGCTTTCCGTGCTCCTGGCAAGAGAAAACCGGCTGCTTGCCGAGCGCTTGAGCCTTTCACGGGCGTCCCTTATGCCCCCCTCTCTTAAGCTAGCGAGCTGCCTGGAAATTTGAGGAAAGTCACGGTTGACGCTGTGTGGACAGGGGACAGGAGTTTGAGGAGAGCGTTGCTGGAGGTCGGAATTTTGCCCTTCTGAGCTTTGATATTGAACGCCGATGGTGGACAGCGAGGCTGGAGGACTTCCCGTTCATCTAGTTTTCCCTGCCCGAGACCCCGGGGGACTCCCACATCTGTCGGGAGAAGGATGGAAAATAAATCTCTGCTTCGCTTGCTTTGGTTGTGCGGTTGTGTTTGTCTAGCCACAGGCATTGTCTGAATAAAAACTCTTGGAAGGACCGCCCCTCTCCCCCATTTCCTCCATGGGGTTAGGGTCTCTTTTTAGACATTACGCTTTGCCCTGTCGTCTTGGTGGGTTTGTTTCCTTCCTCTGGGTGATTCTTCGACTGGGCTGCTCTTTAATGTGCTCACTGCATCTAATCGGAGAGCAGACCCCATCCCCTCGTAGCCCTGATGGTGTTCCCTAGTTGGGTCACAAAACATCTGCAAGGAGACAACCAAGCTTAGAGAGCACCAAGGACCCCACAGTTGTCATCGTCTTCCTCCTCCTCTCCACAAACCCCATTCCCTTCTAGCACTGATGGTGTTACCTAGTTGGGTCACACAACGTCTAAGGAAACAACCAAACTTAGAGAGCACCAAGGACCCCACAGTCCTCCTCTTCCTCTTCCTCCTCCTTCCCCCTCCTCCTTTTCCTTCCCCTCCCTCTCCCTTCTAGCACTGATGGTGTTACCTAGTTGGGTCACACAACGTCTCCAAGGAAACAACCAAGCTTAGAGAGCACCAAGGATGCCTCAATCCTCCTCTTCCTCCTCCTCCTCCTCCTCCTCCTCCTCCTCCTCCTCTCCACAAACCCCATTCCCTTCTAGCGCTGATGGTGTTACCTAGTTGGGTCACACAACGTCTAAGGAAACAACCAAACTTAGAGAGCACCAAGGACCCCACAGTCCTCCTCTTCCTCTTCCTCCTCCTTCCCCCTCCTCCTTTTCCTTCCCCTCCCTCTCCCTTCTAGCACTGATGGTGTTACCTAGTTGGGTCACACAACGTCTCCAAGGAAACAACCAAGCTTAGAGAGCACCAAGGATGCCTCAATCCTCCTCTTCCTCCTCCTCCTCCTCCTCCTCTCCACAAACCCCATTCCCTTCTAGCGCTGATTGGGTTACCTAGTTGGGTCACACAACGTCTAAGGAAACAACCAAGCTTAGAGAGCACCAAGGACCCCACAGTCATCCTCATCCTCCTCTCCACAAACCCCATTCCCTTCTAGCACTGATGGTGTTACCTAGTTGGGTCACACAACGTCTCCAAGGAAACAACCAAGCTTAGAGAGCACCAAGGACGCCTCAATCCTCCTCTTCCTCCTCTCCACAGACCCCATTCCCTTCCAGCGCTGATGGTGTTACCTAGCTGGATCATGAAAACATCCAAGCTCAGAGAGCACCAAAGACCCCACCGTCCTCCACAGCCCACCCACCCTCCTACCACTGATGACGTCACCTAGCTTGGTAGTGAGACATCTGCAAGAAAGCAAACCCAGCTCATAGAGCACCAGGGACACCCCCCCCCCTCTTGTATCCTAAGTACTATTTGCCAGTAAGATCCCAAAAAAATTAAGGTTTTTAAAAGCTTTTGGAGTACAAAGGCATTCTTTTACGATTCACGCTCATTCCAGAAGGTTTGGATCGGAATCAGGGTTGGCAGAAGAGGCGCTGGCTAAGATGCCACTTTCTGCCCGGCGTCGGTGCCACACAGGGTGGCAATTTTGCCACTTCAACAGCTGAAAAACATTTTACAGACTTTCCCCCCCCCCCCCCCACGTTTTGCAGCCTGCCTGCCTGCCTGCCTGCCTGCCTCCGCAAGACATCTCTGCAGTGGAGACAGCTTGCCGTTCGTCCATCTTCACAGCCATTCGGCGCCCTTGGTCAGCCTCTCCGTCAAGAAAACTTCAAGCTTGATTGACAGGACCTTCCAAAGCAAAAGAGGCATCCAGCTGACATGGGCGAAGGGACCGGAAAACCCATGAATCTTTTTTTTTTTTCCTTAAAAAATAAAATAAAATCCAGCCACTTTCTGGCCGAGCCTTAATTTTTTAAGGGCGGCTGAAACGACTTGAAAAGTTGCTTCAGCTGTTTCTTCCTGTCGTTGCTGTAACCTGCAGCGGAGGGGAGAGAAGACAAGGTCAGATTGGGGGGGGGGGAAAAGGGTACAGGCCGTCCTTGACTTACGACCACGATCGGGACCGGAGTTTTCGTTGCTTAAGCAAGGCAGTTGTGTCCGATTTTGCAATTATAATTTTTTTTAAAAAAAAAAACTTGGTCGTTAAGCAGATGGCTGCAGTTGTTAAGCGAGGCAAGTTAAGTTAAAGCAACTCTCGCTTCGGCTACAGGTGGTCCTCGACTTAACGGCCACAACGTTTCCGCTGGGAAGCCAGAGGTTGCTCGAGTGGGTCTGGCCCCGTTTTACGACCTCTCTGGCCTCCGTTGTTAAGTGAATCGCCGCGGTGGATAAATTAGCGACAACGGTTCTTAAGTGAGTCCGGCGTCTCCCGTTGACTTGTCAGAAGGTCGTAAAAGGGGATCACGTGACACACACCCCCCCGGGGACGCTGCAACCGTCACAAACGCGAGCCAGGGTTTTGATCACGTGACCCTAGCTGTATGTGTGAAAAGGGTCCTAAGTCCCTTTTTTCCAGTGCCATTGTAACTTTGAACGGTCACTAAGCAGACCGCCGTAAGCCGAGGACTGCCTGCCTTGAGTTTGTCGGAAGCCGGCTGGGCGGGTCACCAAACCACCGTGGTCATGTGACCCGACAACTGTCCTAAGTAAAACGCCAGTTGCCGAGCGTCGGAATTTGGATCACATGATCACGGGGACGCTGCAAGGGCCGCAGGCGTGAATACCGGTCAGACGTCAGGTTGGTTGGTTGGTTTTTGAAAATTTTACTGGTTTTCTAATGTTACATGAAGGGACGCGGTGGCTCAGTGGGTTAGGACGCTGAGCTTGTCGATCAGAAGGTCAGCAGTTTGGCGGGTCGAATCCTGAGTGCCGCGTAGCAGAGTGAGCGCCTGTCACTCGTCCCAGCTTCTGCCAACCTAGCAGTTCGAAAGCACGTAAAAATGCAAGTAGAAAAACAGGGACCGCTCCGGTGGGAAGGTAACAGCGTTCCGTGCGCCTTTGGCGTCTAGTCATGCCGGCCACATGACCACGGAGATGTCCTCGGACAAGCACTGGCTCTTCGGCTTTGAAACGGAGATGAGCACCGGCCCCTAGAGTCGGAAACGACTAGCACGCGTGTGCGGGGGAACCTTTACCTTTACCTTTAATGTTACATATTTGAAAAGCAACGTGACGGCTGAGTTACAATAATTCAATTACATGCAAATATCATTAATGCAAATCTCAAAGTATTACAGTAAATATTTCCTCTCTTTTTTTCCCCTTAATACGCACTGTCTCGTACTTAACACAATTTTTATTCTAACAATCAAAGGCAACTTTCTTACATTTATCAATAGCTTTTAGTTTATATGTACCTTAACTGTTTCAACCATCAATCTTTTAGACAATCAGTAACCTAGTGACTTATTCCCAGTTTTAATTTCCCATTAGTATTTAAACTGAACGTTTAATATTTTATCATTTCCAAATTTTAAATGACCCCCAATTCCCTTTATCACAATTCCTCACATAATCTGGTGTTCAGGGTACACGTCTTATCTATTTACGTGCTCGCCATCTACCTCAACAAATTGATACC